>CAUOFW020000002.1:1783071-1874872 GCA_963454935.2 Ilex paraguariensis
GGGTTGGAGTAATCACCCAAATTTTAGTTGGAGAAATGAAAACCCCATTCCTCATGGTTCAAGTGCATATGCATCTCCCATGCCTCCCAAGCAAAACCAATACCATGGCCAAGGGCAAGCATCTAGCTCTCAATACCACCGGACCAATCCACAAGGGCATTCATCAAACCCACCACCACATAATTTTTCACCAAATCCACCTCCACAAAGTTTTTCTCAATGACCGTCCAATCCATCCACATACCAACCCCCTCACAAAAGGAATTTGGAGGATATGGTCCATTCCTTCATTCAAAGCCAAACCACCATCAATAACAAAAATGCCACAGCCATCAATGATGTAAGAACCCAACTCACAAAGTTGACAAACTCCATAGGGGCATCTCAACAAGAAAAGGGAAAGTTCCCCGCTCAACCACAAGAGAACCCTAGGGGTCAACACCTTGTTGAGTCATCGGAACCTTCGAAAGAGAGTTGCGAGCAACTCAAAGCTGTCACCACCCTCCGCAGTGGCAAAGAAATTGACAAAACCATTTTGCCAACGGTCTCACCCAAGACCACATTGCCAAAAGAAAAAGATNCGCAATGGCAAAGAAATTGACAAAACCATTTTGCCAACGGTCTCACCCAAGACCATATTGCCAAAAGAAAAAGATCTCTTGGGTGACGCCGACAAGAGTGAGGTGCGTGAAGAGAAAGAAAGAGAGGTTGTTGAGAAAGGAAAATTAATTGATGATTGTGTGTTTATTCCTCCCTTGCCTGCCCCTTTCCCAAGTCGTTTGAAGCCACCTGTCAAGGTGGCTAATTATGTTGATATTTTGGAAAGAGCAATGCTACATGGACTTAAAAAAATAGACTTGATAATCTCAACCATTAATTTCACTGTGGGTCCCAGCATTTATTGGGACTTACTACCTATTCAATAGTTAAGATTATTAAGTCTAATTTTTAAGTCTATCTACCATTACTCTTTTGAAAATGTTTAAACAGGTGAAGATTAACATTCCACTCCTCGACGCCATCAAGAAAATTCCATCATGTGCTAAGATTTTGAAGGACTTATGCACGGTGAAGAGAAAACTGAATGTCCACAAGAAAGCATTCCTCNAAATTCCATCATGTGCTAAGATTTTGAAGGACTTATGCACGGTGAAGAGGAAATTAAATGTCCACAGGAACACATTCCTTATCGAGCAAGTGTGCTCAATATTGAGGACCAACACTCCTCCCAAATTCAAAGACCCCAGTTGTCCGACCATAGCCATCACCATTGGAAATTATAGAGTGGAGCAAGCACTCCTCGATTTGGGGGCAAGTGTGAATCTTTTCCCCTACTCGGTGTACCAATAGCTACAGTTTGAGGAGTTGAAGCTCACCTCAATCACGCTTCAATTGGCGGATCGTATTATCCGTACACCAAGGGGAGTAGTTGAGGATGTCTTAGTTCAAATTGATAAATTTTACTTCCCTNCTTCAATTGGCGGATCGTAGTATCCGTACACCAAGGGGAGTAGTTGAGGATGTCTTAGTTCAAAATGATAAATTTTACTTCCCTGTCGAATTCATTGTGCTTGATACACACCCTGCTACAAACCTTAGCTCCCAAATTCCCGTAATACTTGGAAGACTCTTCCTTGCTACACCTAATGTCATGATAAATTGCAGGAACGGTCTAATGAAGTTGGCATTTGGGAATATGACAATGGAGCACAATGTATTCAACTTGGCAAAGCAANGTATTAAAGTATTTGTTGTCTAAGCAGGATGCAAAACCGAGACTCATTAGGTGGATACTCATCCTACAAGAATTTGACTTGACGATCAAGGACAAGAAAGGAGTTGAGAACGTGGTGGCGGATCATTTATCCCGGCTTGTGGTGCAAAAGGCCGATGAGCACATTCCTATCCCTGACTTTTTCCCTGACAAGCATTTGCTTTCAATTCATTATGTATTTCCTTTGTATGCTGATATATGTAACTATCTTGCAATAGGACAGATACCACCGCAATGGAGCCNTCAAGGAAGAAGGAATTATGGATCTTGAGAATTATGATGTGCAAGAGGAGGTAGAAGATTTGAAAGGGATGGAAAGGTGGATCCCGACATTCGAAGAGTTACCCCATCGAGAAAAAAAAAATTCGTCGGATGAACAAAAGCCCAACTTGGAGTTGAAGCCCTTTCCCTCCCATTTGAAGTACGCCTATCTTGGGGAAGGTGAAACATTTCCGGTGGTCATTAGCTCTACATTGAACATGGAACAATAAAAAAAAACTCTTGGAGGTATTGAGAAAGCNGATACCACCGCAATGGAGCCTAGAAGATCGAAGACGATTTATGGCGGATGTGAAGTACTTCTACTTCGACAACCCGTATTTGTTTAAGTACTGCCCCAACTAAATCATGAGGAGATGCGTACCTGAAAATGAACAGCGGGACGTCCTTGCATTTTGCCATTCACAAGCTTGCGTGGACATTTCTCGACAAAAAAGGCTTCAGCCAAAATTCTTCAATCAGGTTTTTACTGGCCCTCTCTTATCAAAGATTGTGTTTCNAAGACTCTTCCTTGCTACACCTAATGTCATGATAAATTGCAGGAACGGTCTAATGAAGTTGGCATTTGGGAATATGACAATGGAGCACAATGTATTCAACTTGGCAAAGCAATCGGGTGATGATGAGGAAGTAAGTGAGGTGAATAGAATCGACACTTTGGTTGAGGAGCACTTGGAGCTGGAGGGATGTTGAAATTCAAGGAAGAAGGAATTATGGATCTTGAGAATTATGATGTGCAAGAGGAGGTAGAAGATTTGAAAGGGATGGAAAGGTGGATCCCGACATTCGAAGAGTTACCCCATCGAGAAAAAAAAAATTCGTCGGATGAACAAAAGCCCAACTTGGAGTTGAAGCCCTTTCCCTCCCATTTGAAGTACGCCTATCTTGGGGAAGGTGAAACATTTCCGGTGGTCATTAGCTCTACATTGAACATGGAACAATAAAAAAAAACTCTTGGAGGTATTGAGAAAGCATAAAGGAGCAATTTGGTGGACCATTGCGGATATCATGGGGATAAGCCCTCTCATTTGCACCCACCGCATATATCTTGAGGAGGATTCCAAACCTTCCTGACAACCAAAAAGACAGTTGAATCCCATCATGAGAAGACCACTTTCACGTGCCCCTATGGTGCCTTTGCCTACCGCCACATGCCATTTGGACTGTACAATGCTCCGGGGACTTTTCAACACTGTATGATGAGAATTTTCAGTGACATGGTGGAAAAAATAGTGGAGGTCTTTTTGGGGATTCATTTGAAGGATGTTTGGCAAACTTGAAGAAAGTTCTAACAAGATGTAAGGAGAAGAATCTAGTCTTGAATTGGGAAAAGTGTCNATGGATGGAGGCTATGCTGACCAAGACTAATGACCACCGGGTTGTAGTTAAGTTTCTCAAGGAGAACATCTTTTTGAGGTTTAGGATGCCTCGTTCAATAATAAGTGATGGTGGTTCACATTTATGTAATAGGCCATTTGCATCTCTAATGTTCAAATATGGCGTCACTCACAAAGTATCCACTGCCTATCACCCACAAACAAATGCCCAAGCCGAGCTAGCCAATAGGGAGATCAAGAACATTCTAGAAAANCTCCAAGAGCCATCAAAGGCATTCGATCATTTTTGGGTCATACAGGTTTTTATTGTCGATTCATAAAGAATTTTAGTGCATTGGCCCGACCCTTGANCGAGCTAGCCAATAGGGAGATCAAGAACATTCTAGAAAAACTGGTTAACCCAAATAGGAAGGATTGGTCCGATAGATTGATCGATGCCCTCTGGGCATACCGCACTGCCTTTAAAATTATTTCGGGCATGTCTCCCTATCGGCTTGTTTATGAAAAGGCTTNAAAGGAGGTCCCATTTGAGTGGTCAGATGATTGTGAGGTATCCTTTAAAAAACTTAAAAGCATGCTAGNTTATTTCGGGCATGTCTCCCTATCGGCTTGTTTATGAAAAGGCTTGCCACCTGCCAATCGAAATGGAATACAAGGCCTATTGGGCCATTAAGACTTTAAATTTTAATTTGAGAATGGCCGGTAATGATAGGAAGTTAGAGCGGAATGAGTTGGAAGAGATTCGATGAGATGCGTATGAGAGCTCCAAAATCTCAAAAGANTTCTACCTTTTGAGCTCATGTGCGACGCGAATGATTACGCGATCGGCGCAGTGCTCGGTTAGAGGGAGGAAAATAGACCATATGTGATACACTATGCTAGCAAAACACTTAATGAGGCTCAGATGAATTACATTACCACCAATAAAGAATTGCTACCAGTAGTGTTTGCCTTAGATAAATTCCGTTCTTACATCATTGGTTCGCCTATTGTTGTCTTTACTGATCATNTAATGTCATGATAAATTGCAGGAACGGTCTAATGAAGTTGGCATTTGGGAATATGACAATGGAGCACAATGTATTCAACTTGGCAAAGCAATCGGGTGATGATGAGGAAGTAAGTGAGGTGAATAGAATCGACACTTTGGTTGAGGAGCACTTGGAGCTGGAGGGATGTTGAAATTCAAGGAAGAAGGAATTATGGATCTTGAGAATTATGATGTGCAAGAGGAGGTAGAAGATTTGAAAGGGATGGAAAGGTGGATCCCGACATTCGAAGAGTTACCCCATCGAGAAAAAAAAAATTCGTCGGATGAACAAAAGCCCAACTTGGAGTTGAAGCCCTTTCCCTCCCATTTGAAGTACGCCTATCTTGGGGAAGGTGAAACATTTCCGGTGGTCATTAGCTCTACATTGAACATGGAACAATAAAAAAAAACTCTTGGAGGTATTGAGAAAGCATAAAGGAGCAATTTGGTGGACCATTGCGGATATCATGGGGATAAGCCCTCTCATTTGCACCCACCGCATATATCTTGAGGAGGATTCCAAACCTTCCTGACAACCAAAAAGACAGTTGAATCCCATCATGAGAAGACCACTTTCACGTGCCCCTATGGTGCCTTTGCCTACCGCCACATGCCATTTGGACTGTACAATGCTCCGGGGACTTTTCAACACTGTATGATGAGAATTTTCAGTGACATGGTGGAAAAAATAGTGGAGGTCTTTTTGGGGATTCATTTGAAGGATGTTTGGCAAACTTGAAGAAAGTTCTAACAAGATGTAAGGAGAAGAATCTAGTCTTGAATTGGGAAAAGTGTCACTTTATGGTGACGGAAGGAATTGTGCTTGGCCATATAGTTTCGGCAAGGGGTATTGAAGTCGATAAATCCAAGGTGGAGGCCATCTCCAACCTCCTCACTCCAAGAGCCATCAAAGGCATTCGATCATTTTTGGGTCATACAGGTTTTTATTGTCGATTCATAAAGAATTTTAGTGCATTGGCCCGACCCTTGACCAACCTGCTGTCAAAGGAGGTCCCATTTGAGTGGTCAGATGATTGTGAGGTATCCTTTAAAAAACTTAAAAGCATGCTAGTCACACCTCCGATCATGCGACCACCCAATTGAGTTCTACCTTTTGAGCTCATGTGCGACGCGAATGATTACGCGATCGGCGCAGTGCTCGGTTAGAGGGAGGAAAATAGACCATATGTGATACACTATGCTAGCAAAACACTTAATGAGGCTCAGATGAATTACATTACCACCAATAAAGAATTGCTACCAGTAGTGTTTGCCTTAGATAAATTCCGTTCTTACATCATTGGTTCGCCTATTGTTGTCTTTACTGATCATTCTGTATTAAAGTATTTGTTGTCTAAGCAGGATGCAAAACCGAGACTCATTAGGTGGATACTCATCCTACAAGAATTTGACTTGACGAACAAGGACAAGAAAGGAGTTGAGAACGTGGTGGCGGATCATTTATCCCGGCTTGTGGTGCAAAAGGCCGATGAGCACATTCCTATCCCTGACTTTTTCCCTGACAAGCATTTGCTTTCAATTCATTATGTATTTCCTTTGTATGCTGATATATGTAACTATCTTGCAATAGGACAGATACCACCGCAATGGAGCCTAGAAGATCGAAGACGATTTATGGCGGATGTGAAGTACTTCTACTTCGACAACCCGTATTTGTTTAAGTACTGCCCCAACTAAATCATGAGGAGATGCGTACCTGAAAATGAACAGCGGGACGTCCTTGCATTTTGCCATTCACAAGCTTGCGATGGACATTTCTCAGCCAAAAAAGACTTTGGCCAAAATTCTTCAATCAGGTTTTTACTGGCCCTCTCTTATCAAAGATTGTGTTTCGTTTTGTAAGGGATGCGACAGATGCCAACGGTTGGGTAGTGTGACCCAAAGAAACATGATGCCCCCTTCACCAATACTTGTCATAGAAATATTCGATTGTTGGGGCATCGACTTCATGGGTCCTTTCCCTATGTCATTTGGTTATTTGTACATCCTCCTAGCAGTGGACTATGTGTCCAAAATGGATGGAGGCTATGCTGACCAAGACTAATGACCACCGGGTTGTAGTTAAGTTTCTCAAGGAGAACATCTTTTTGAGGTTTAGGATGCCTCGTTCAATAATAAGTGATGGTGGTTCACATTTATGTAATAGGCCATTTGCATCTCTAATGTTCAAATATGGCGTCACTCACAAAGTATCCACTGCCTATCACCCACAAACAAATGCCCAAGCCGAGCTAGCCAATAGGGAGATCAAGAACATTCTAGAAAAACTGGTTAACCCAAATAGGAAGGATTGGTCCGATAGATTGATCGATGCCCTCTGGGCATACCGCACTGCCTTTAAAATTATTTCGGGCATGTCTCCCTATCGGCTTGTTTATGAAAAGGCTTGCCACCTGCCAATCGAAATGGAATACAAGGCCTATTGGGCCATTAAGACTTTAAATTTTAATTTGAGAATGGCCGGTAATGATAGGAAGTTAGAGCGGAATGAGTTGGAAGAGATTCGATGAGATGCGTATGAGAGCTCCAAAATCTCAAAAGAAAGGGCCAAAATCTTTCATGATAACTCCATCGTGAGGAAATCATTTGAGCCAAAGCAAAAAGTACTCTTATACAATTCTCGCCTCTCCATTTTCCAAGGCAAACTCTAATCCCGTTGGGATGGGCCCTATCTTGTCAAGGTGGCCTACCCCAACGGAGCTGTGGATCTCCAAAACCCTGAAAATGGCCAGACATTTAAGGTCAATGGCCAAAGACATAAGCCATTTTTTGGGGGCTTTGAAGAACAAGTGGTGGATGAGACTTTAATGGATCCGGTATTCCCGGAAGTTGTGGAGGAATAATTAGTTTTTTTTTTGCTTTTCAATGTACAAGCTTTTATTTACTTACTTTATTTTTATTCCATGTTAATTATGTTCTTTTGTGGTATAGTTTTGTTCTTCTTAGTCGCAGATATTGGTGTTTTTGTCAAAGCTCAAGTGCGAGGTGTTCTCTAACCCTACTAATCTTTTTACTATCCATCATTGAATATCATACCTTTTTTATTTCATTGAGGACAATGCATGAATCAAGTTGGGGGATGAGGTTGCACTATTTGAATCTTACACCAATGTTTGTGGGAATATTCTGCGCCTTCCTGACACTAAAAAAAAAATAAAAGAGTGGGAATACTCCACGCGGATATGCGGCTGCCAACACTCAAAAAAACATTAAAAAATTAAAAATAAAAAAATAAAAAATGGGATGCTTTTATAAGGCTTTCAAGTTTTTTTCCTTTTTCTCCCATCCACCGGTGATTGGTCTCCCCTTCTTCTTCCATTTTTCTTCTCTTCTTTTTTTTTTTCTACCTCTTTTCTTCTTCTTCTTCTTCTTTTTCTTCGTCGTTCTCTCTGTTCTCTTTAAAAATAACCCACCCTCTGCAAATCCATGACCATATACACCGACGACCCAGTCCTTTGTTTAATAATTTGCCTTATATATTTGTATTTGTTCATGGGTGCTCTTTTTCTGCTCGCACTTAGGGTGAGGAGTTTCCAGCCTAACCTAAATCTTCCTCGAGTTGATTAATTGTTGTGTTTTGTTTGTTGGTTTCGGCAGCTAAACAAATCTCTACACCCAGCGTCTTTCCCTCTTTCTTCGTCTTCTTCTTTTTCTTATTTCTATTGTGCTATTCTCTATAACACGACCTAACACCCAACAATCCCATGACCATATTCCCGAAGACCCAGTCGTTTGTCTCATGATCGACTTTTGTTTACTCTATTTGTACATGGCTCTTCTTCTTTTGTCCGCATTTAAAATCAAGGGTTTTCCTCCTAGCGAAAACCCAAATCTGCGTAGAGAATGTGTATTTTCTTTGTAGGTTTCGACAATTGAAAAGATCTCTACCCTGCAACTTGATCTTCAAACTCCACACACTGGTAAATTTGAAACATTGGGGACAATGTTCGGTTTAGGTTGGGGGGTGTGATCTACGATTGCAGTTTGTTATAGTTTTGTATTTAAAAAAACAATTGTTCTAGACTTCGTATTTTTACAGCATTTTTGCTTATATTTCATTATCACATCAAATACAGCTTCAATCGTCTTTGTGACTGGCAGACATTAAAGAAACAGATAGTGAGTCTTAAAGCATAGAAAACATGGATCTTAAAATTTTTTGGTTTAGTTTGGGAGTCTTACGCACATTTTCATCTGATGTGTATGCTGTGATCATGAGAAAATCAAGAGTAGTTAGAAATTTTGAAATCCGAGAAGCACAAGCAAAACCATTGTGTGGCATAAGTACTTTTGCTAAACGTCGTCGTGCAAAATGGCTGGGTGCTAGTAAACAACGTGGCAGGTATTTTCACATGAAATAATACAATCAGTGTTCTGAACCAATTTTAGGTCGTGCAACAGATCGATTAAACTGCATAGTGTATGGGTAGAGTAAGAATTTTTCTGACACGCCATCTTATACCAGTCTGGGACTTACACATTATATGCGACAAGAAGTGGGAAGGGTCACTAATAATGACATAGACAAAAGCAATGACTCGGATTAAATTTTGACTAATAATGGCAAAGTTGTCAAAAAATGTGTTTTGGAGATGAAGGTTAATGGTCTAAATTTTTTTTGTGTAAATATTTGTTTATGTACAAAGTCTTTTTGTTGAAATAAAGATGTGGGCCGAGTAAGGATTATCCTAAAATGCCAACCTGTAGCGTAGGTAGGGACTTATCTTGAGACGCCATAGTTTTCCAAGTTCAATGTGTGCATTTAATCTTCTTTCAATTTTCTTTGATAAATGTGTATGTAAATAACTTTGATTTTTATTCGAGCGAAAAAAAAAACCCCATTTCCTTGAAAAATGGTATTTTATCTATGCTTAAATGTCAAATGTACATTGATATTTGTTAATCTTAAGGTACAGAATGACCAGACTCGAAAATAGAATTAATATATAACCGACATTCTTTGGAAACCTAACATAACCAGTGGAGATAACGAAGAATATCATGGTAAGTTTTGAGCCTTGTGATGCTTTATGAGAGACAATCAACATTTACTCAAGTAAGCTCTTTCACTTTCAATTGTTGAATAATCTCATTAAACTTGCTTTGATTAAATGCAACTAATGTAATCTATTGACATATCCCACAGGGAACCTTTGCATGCGACACATACATAGGCACATACTTGAGAAAGGATTTTAGGCCATCTTTGAGTTGATTTTGAGCCTTAGTCATTGCTTCTACGAAATTATATCCCTAGTTAGCCATGTTTGAGCCTTAAATGAATGATTTTTTTTTCGAAAAAACCCATATGATAACCAAGCCACAAGAAAATATACTTAACATACCTTGCTATCCAATTTTTTTGCATCCTCTTATAAATTAGTATGATATAGAAAGGCGAGAAAAAAAGAGAAGAAGATGGTGGCTACTATTCAATGAAGAATTGGTGGAAACAACTGAAAAAGAAAAGAAACAAAAAAAAATAGGGAATTGCCAAGAAAGTGAAAAATGAGAAAAATAAAAGAAAGAAATACTATTTCGTGGCAAAAAATCGAAAAGCAAGAAAGAGGTGTGCTACACTACATTAAAAAGGGGATAACTTTTGAATACCATTCACGTCATTTCGTTAGCCACTGACCTCTGGCCACATTACAACCTATACAAAGTCCTAATTGATCTCAAGTCTGATGTATGTGTGTGTTGTCGACCAAAAACTAGGGTATGTTAAATAGTATTTCTTCAATTGCATTGATATTCTTCCATGAGATTATGCCAAAAACATGATTAGTCTACTTTCTTAAGACTTTCACTCCCTTTCTAATTGTGCATGTGATTCTTCGATTGACCATCCTCTGATCACATGCCCTTTGAGAGACAAGTCACTATAATCGGAGTGAATGGTTTGTTGAGAGCATTCTAAGAGAGGTTTGAGAAATCAAAGCTATCCATGGAAGGTGATAAAGTGGAATGTTTGTTATATAACAATTCTTTTTACTAGAATGATCAGTCCTACTGCACAGGGAATTCCAAATACCAAAGTAACAAGTGTTTACTTTTGTATAGAGTACGTACTAATGACAGAGAAGTGTTTGGGAAATAATTTGAAATTAAGAGATATGTGTCTCAACGATCCTATTGCTAACTCATTCTGACAAGAAATCTTACATATACACATCTTTTTAATTTGAGTTTGTAGATAGCTTCACTGGAAACCTTCATAAGACAAAACTCGTCCACTAGGGATCACCTAGGGGTTTAACGGCTTGTTGCATATGCTAAATACAATCGTGTTATATACGAAAGTGGTTTTATTTTGTTATGTTGTTATTTATTACTAGGGACTAGTAATCTTTAGGTTGGGAGGTATGATTAACCCTAATTAATGCATAATTTCATTAAATTAATAGGTCAATTGTATTAGTTAAACTAGTCAAATTAGGGTTAGTTTGTGAATAAAGGATAATACATTAATTGTTGTTCTTTTCAGAGTTTTGTGCGTCAAAGNGCAGTTTGTTATAGTTTTGTATTTAAAAAAACAATTGTTCTAGACTTCGTATTTTTACAGCATTTTTGCTTATATTTCATTATCACATCAAATACAGCTTCAATCGTCTTTGTGACTGGCAGACATTAAAGAAACAGATAGTGAGTCTTAAAGCATAGAAAACATGGATCTTAAAATTTTTTGGTTTAGTTTGGGAGTCTTACGCACATTTTCATCTGATGTGTATGCTGTGATCATGAGAAAATCAAGAGTAGTTAGAAATTTTGAAATCCGAGAAGCACAAGCAAAACCATTGTGTGGCATAAGTACTTTTGCTAAACGTCGTCGTGCAAAATGGCTGGGTGCTAGTAAACAACGTGGCAGGTATTTTCACATGAAATAATACAATCAGTGTTCTGAACCAATTTTAGGTCGTGCAACAGATCGATTAAACTGCATAGTGTATGGGTAGAGTAAGAATTTTTCTGACACGCCATCTTATACCAGTCTGGGACTTACACATTATATGCGACAAGAAGTGGGAAGGGTCACTAATAATGACATAGACAAAAGCAATGACTCGGATTAAATTTTGACTAATAATGGCAAAGTTGTCAAAAAATGTGTTTTGGAGATGAAGGTTAATGGTCTAAATTTTTTTTGTGTAAATATTTGTTTATGTACAAAGTCTTTTTGTTGAAATAAAGATGTGGGCCGAGTAAGGATTATCCTAAAATGCCAACCTGTAGCGTAGGTAGGGACTTATCTTGAGACGCCATAGTTTTCCAAGTTCAATGTGTGCATTTAATCTTCTTTCAATTTTCTTTGATAAATGTGTATGTAAATAACTTTGATTTTTATTCGAGCGAAAAAAAAAACCCCATTTCCTTGAAAAATGGTATTTTATCTATGCTTAAATGTCAAATGTACATTGATATTTGTTAATCTTAAGGTACAGAATGACCAGACTCGAAAATAGAATTAATATATAACCGACATTCTTTGGAAACCTAACATAACCAGTGGAGATAACGAAGAATATCATGGTAAGTTTTGAGCCTTGTGATGCTTTATGAGAGACAATCAACATTTACTCAAGTAAGCTCTTTCACTTTCAATTGTTGAATAATCTCATTAAACTTGCTTTGATTAAATGCAACTAATGTAATCTATTGACATATCCCACAGGGAACCTTTGCATGCGACACATACATAGGCACATACTTGAGAAAGGATTTTAGGCCATCTTTGAGTTGATTTTGAGCCTTAGTCATTGCTTCTACGAAATTATATCCCTAGTTAGCCATGTTTGAGCCTTAAATGAATGATTTTTTTTTCGAAAAAACCCATATGATAACCAAGCCACAAGAAAATATACTTAACATACCTTGCTATCCAATTTTTTTGCATCCTCTTATAAATTAGTATGATATAGAAAGGCGAGAAAAAAAGAGAAGAAGATGGTGGCTACTATTCAATGAAGAATTGGTGGAAACAACTGAAAAAGAAAAGAAACAAAAAAAAATAGGGAATTGCCAAGAAAGTGAAAAATGAGAAAAATAAAAGAAAGAAATACTATTTCGTGGCAAAAAATCGAAAAGCAAGAAAGAGGTGTGCTACACTACATTAAAAAGGGGATAACTTTTGAATACCATTCACGTCATTTCGTTAGCCACTGACCTCTGGCCACATTACAACCTATACAAAGTCCTAATTGATCTCAAGTCTGATGTATGTGTGTGTTGTCGACCAAAAACTAGGGTATGTTAAATAGTATTTCTTCAATTGCATTGATATTCTTCCATGAGATTATGCCAAAAACATGATTAGTCTACTTTCTTAAGACTTTCACTCCCTTTCTAATTGTGCATGTGATTCTTCGATTGACCATCCTCTGATCACATGCCCTTTGAGAGACAAGTCACTATAATCGGAGTGAATGGTTTGTTGAGAGCATTCTAAGAGAGGTTTGAGAAATCAAAGCTATCCATGGAAGGTGATAAAGTGGAATGTTTGTTATATAACAATTCTTTTTACTAGAATGATCAGTCCTACTGCACAGGGAATTCCAAATACCAAAGTAACAAGTGTTTACTTTTGTATAGAGTACGTACTAATGACAGAGAAGTGTTTGGGAAATAATTTGAAATTAAGAGATATGTGTCTCAACGATCCTATTGCTAACTCATTCTGACAAGAAATCTTACATATACACATCTTTTTAATTTGAGTTTGTAGATAGCTTCACTGGAAACCTTCATAAGACAAAACTCGTCCACTAGGGATCACCTAGGGGTTTAACGGCTTGTTGCATATGCTAAATACAATCGTGTTATATACGAAAGTGGTTTTATTTTGTTATGTTGTTATTTATTACTAGGGACTAGTAATCTTTAGGTTGGGAGGTATGATTAACCCTAATTAATGCATAATTTCATTAAATTAATAGGTCAATTGTATTAGTTAAACTAGTCAAATTAGGGTTAGTTTGTGAATAAAGGATAATACATTAATTGTTGTTCTTTTCAGAGTTTTGTGCGTCAAAGCTACAAACTACTGGGGAGTCAATTGCATTAAAGCTACAAATTACTGAGGTGCCAATTATCAAAGCTCAAAACAAAGAGGGATCAAACAATTCAAAGCCACCAAACAAGACTTTCATGTAATTCAAGGTCACCAAATAAGACTTTCATGTAATTCAAGATCACCAAACAAGACTTTCACCTTTCCTTGTTCCCTATAAATACCACCCCCTAGGACTTGTAAAGTATTCATCTTTTGGTAGTGGAAAACCCTCCAAAAGTATTATTGTTTTCCTTATTGCTTATTGCTTTCTTTTATTGTATTAATGCTTCCTTTTAATTTATTGCTTTCTTTTACTTTAAGTATTGCTTTCTTTTATTGTGTTATTGCTTTCTTTTACTTCCATTGCTTGAGCTTCCTTCTTCTCTTAGAGGAGTGAAACTCTTCCACTTTTCTAGAGCTTTACCAAAGTTGTGATGGGTGGAACCTGATTCACTCGTTCTTTGTCAAAGATCGACTCCTTGTGTAAAGTATTTTACCTTGTAACTCCTCTACTTGAAGGGATAAGCATCACTCACTTTTCTAGCTTTAACAAAGTCATGAAGAGTGAGTAGTTTCTCATCCAATCTTTAGTAAGAGGTGATTATCCATAAGTTATATTTATGCATTTCATTTATGCTTAGCTCTAGTCTTTATTTCTTCATAATGTCTTCTCATCATATTGTTGTCTTTATTTTAAGCATGAATAGCTAAATCTCTTAATTGGCAAAACCAAGGGGAACCTTCACTTGGGTATACCATTTTCAACTCATTCTCCTCCCTTCTTTCAGAGTTCAATAGTTTGATTTGACTGGGTTGAGGGTGGATAACTTGGTGAGTCTTTGATATTCTGTAGGCCTAGTCACAATTTATGCTTAGAAACTCACCAATCTTGTCCCTAACTTTCCACGAATCAATCGTTCATTCATGCTCTATTAGAGGAGGGTTTCGAGTTGAGACGACATCCCTATTGGAGTGACCTCTTGGATTTGCCAACATTTGTTTCTCATTTTACTAGCATCAAAACAACTTCCAATAATCAAAGATTTTACACTTTCTTTCTCCCAATATCACCTTCCCCTCGGTTTACCTCCTTCCCTGTGGAAACGACCTTGAAATACCACCAAGTAAAACACAATCCGTGAAAGTCTCCTTGCGCTTGGGGAGCATTTTTGTTCACACACACACACATTTGANTTATGAGAGACAATCAACATTTACTCAAGTAAGCTCTTTCACTTTCAATTGTTGAATAATCTCATTAAACTTGCTTTGATTAAATGCAACTAATGTAATCTATTGACATATCCCACAGGGAACCTTTGCATGCGACACATACATAGGCACATACTTGAGAAAGGATTTTAGGCCATCTTTGAGTTGATTTTGAGCCTTAGTCATTGCTTCTACGAAATTATATCCCTAGTTAGCCATGTTTGAGCCTTAAATGAATGATTTTTTTTTCGAAAAAACCCATATGATAACCAAGCCACAAGAAAATATACTTAACATACCTTGCTATCCAATTTTTTTGCATCCTCTTATAAATTAGTATGATATAGAAAGGCGAGAAAAAAAGAGAAGAAGATGGTGGCTACTATTCAATGAAGAATTGGTGGAAACAACTGAAAAAGAAAAGAAACAAAAAAAAATAGGGAATTGCCAAGAAAGTGAAAAATGAGAAAAATAAAAGAAAGAAATACTATTTCGTGGCAAAAAATCGAAAAGCAAGAAAGAGGTGTGCTACACTACATTAAAAAGGGGATAACTTTTGAATACCATTCACGTCATTTCGTTAGCCACTGACCTCTGGCCNACCTTCCCCTCGGTTTACCTCCTTCCCTGTGGAAACGACCTTGAAATACCACCAAGTAAAACACAATCCGTGAAAGTCTCCTTGCGCTTGGGGAGCATTTTTGTTCACACACACACACATTTGAGATTTCATTGATCCACCATTTTGTTGTCCTTTCTTTTGACATGATCCCAAGGAGAGTGACACTCCCCTTCATCCATATACTATACATGCTAAAAGGTGATNAGGGTATGTTAAATAGTATTTCTTCAATTGCATTGATATTCTTCCATGAGATTATGCCAAAAACATGATTAGTCTACTTTCTTAAGACTTTCACTCCCTTTCTAATTGTGCATGTGATTCTTCGATTGACCATCCTCTGATCACATGCCCTTTGAGAGACAAGTCACTATAATCGGAGTGAATGGTTTGTTGAGAGCATTCTAAGAGAGGTTTGAGAAATCAAAGCTATCCATGGAAGGTGATAAAGTGGAATGTTTGTTATATAACAATTCTTTTTACTAGAATGATCAGTCCTACTGCACAGGGAATTCCAAATACCAAAGTAACAAGTGTTTACTTTTGTATAGAGTACGTACTAATGACAGAGAAGTGTTTGGGAAATAATTTGAAATTAAGAGATATGTGTCTCAACGATCCTATTGCTAACTCATTCTGACAAGAAATCTTACATATACACATCTTTTTAATTTGAGTTTGTAGATAGCTTCACTGGAAACCTTCATAAGACAAAACTCGTCCACTAGGGATCACCTAGGGGTTTAACGGCTTGTTGCATATGCTAAATACAATCGTGTTATATACGAAAGTGGTTTTATTTTGTTATGTTGTTATTTATTACTAGGGACTAGTAATCTTTAGGTTGGGAGGTATGATTAACCCTAATTAATGCATAATTTCATTAAATTAATAGGTCAATTGTATTAGTTAAACTAGTCAAATTAGGGTTAGTTTGTGAATAAAGGATAATACATTAATTGTTGTTCTTTTCAGAGTTTTGTGCGTCAAAGCTACAAACTACTGGGGAGTCAATTGCATTAAAGCTACAAATTACTGAGGTGCCAATTATCAAAGCTCAAAACAAAGAGGGATCAAACAATTCAAAGCCACCAAACAAGACTTTCATGTAATTCAAGGTCACCAAATAAGACTTTCATGTAATTCAAGATCACCAAACAAGACTTTCACCTTTCCTTGTTCCCTATAAATACCACCCCCTAGGACTTGTAAAGTATTCATCTTTTGGTAGTGGAAAACCCTCCAAAAGTATTATTGTTTTCCTTATTGCTTATTGCTTTCTTTTATTGTATTAATGCTTCCTTTTAATTTATTGCTTTCTTTTACTTTAAGTATTGCTTTCTTTTATTGTGTTATTGCTTTCTTTTACTTCCATTGCTTGAGCTTCCTTCTTCTCTTAGAGGAGTGAAACTCTTCCACTTTTCTAGAGCTTTACCAAAGTTGTGATGGGTGGAACCTGATTCACTCGTTCTTTGTCAAAGATCGACTCCTTGTGTAAAGTATTTTACCTTGTAACTCCTCTACTTGAAGGGATAAGCATCACTCACTTTTCTAGCTTTAACAAAGTCATGAAGAGTGAGTAGTTTCTCATCCAATCTTTAGTAAGAGGTGATTATCCATAAGTTATATTTATGCATTTCATTTATGCTTAGCTCTAGTCTTTATTTCTTCATAATGTCTTCTCATCATATTGTTGTCTTTATTTTAAGCATGAATAGCTAAATCTCTTAATTGGCAAAACCAAGGGGAACCTTCACTTGGGTATACCATTTTCAACTCATTCTCCTCCCTTCTTTCAGAGTTCAATAGTTTGATTTGACTGGGTTGAGGGTGGATAACTTGGTGAGTCTTTGATATTCTGTAGGCCTAGTCACAATTTATGCTTAGAAACTCACCAATCTTGTCCCTAACTTTCCACGAATCAATCGTTCATTCATGCTCTATTAGAGGAGGGTTTCGAGTTGAGACGACATCCCTATTGGAGTGACCTCTTGGATTTGCCAACATTTGTTTCTCATTTTACTAGCATCAAAACAACTTCCAATAATCAAAGATTTTACACTTTCTTTCTCCCAATATCACCTTCCCCTCGGTTTACCTCCTTCCCTGTGGAAACGACCTTGAAATACCACCAAGTAAAACACAATCCGTGAAAGTCTCCTTGCGCTTGGGGAGCATTTTTGTTCACACACACACACATTTGAGATTTCATTGATCCACCATTTTGTTGTCCTTTCTTTTGACATGATCCCAAGGAGAGTGACACTCCCCTTCATCCATATACTATACATGCTAAAAGGTGATGTTTAGAAGTTAGGAAACAACAAGGAATTTTGTCAAGCAGGCAGGGCTTCACTTCTCTTTTCATTCTCTCCATTCTTTTCTCTTGCACTGGACTGAACTCTGGTAAATCCTCTTGAGAAATGGCTAGAATGGGCCATTTATAGGCACCAAAAAGTGGGAGTAAGGCAACAGACACCAAGGTTGGTCAATAGGAGGCCTTCATTGCTAAAATGGACCAATTGGAGAAGAGAGAAGTGAGGCGATTTAAGGACCATTCGGATGCCACCACGACCGTCCAAACGGTGGAGGTCCTTCGATTTTTCCATGCTTGGCAACCTCTTTGTTTGACTTGTTGACTTGTGAATTATACTTGCCTCCCTTTCTTCATTTTGCCTTTACACTTTGATCCTCTTGAACTCCCATATTTCTACTTGAAACCCTTCAGAATGTACAAACTATGCATTAAACCTAATACTTTATATATTAATCAGTTTATCCTAGTTTACGCACATAGTTAACCCTAAACCCTAGTTCATTTACACACTTTTTAGGCTTAATCAGTAGACATAATAGGGGAGTTGCTTGTCCTCTAAAGTGGGTAAACTATATATGGGTTTCCAAGCGCAAGAATGTGTATCGCTTAGTAACTCGGTCGATTATTGTGGTCGTCTCCTTAGGAAAAATGTTGCAACTCAAGTGATGAAAAATGAAAAGAAAAACTTAATCCTTGAATTTCAAAATTGTTTCAAGAAAATTAATAAACTAAGAAACAATATTGACAAGAAATCGAAAAATCTTCAGAGCTCATCTCACCTCAAATAGTAAATTTAACCTAATTTAAAACTCATTCAGGATTGTAATCGAACGCCCTTGAAAAAAAAATATTCAACTTAGAATCAAGTAAATAACAAATGCATATGCAAATCGATTGAATTAATTGGTAAAGGAATTACAGTCACGTTGATTTCAATAATTCCAAGAATTATCTGTACTATACATAATTGTCTACGGATAAGAAAATAGATATACATATCAACCATGTTTCCAAAATCTATTGTCAATCAATGAAATAACTTAAACATTATAAACCCTAGTTTGATCAAATTCCCCATTTGTGGATGAGAATCCCCCATCTAATCATACTGGAACTAGACTGCTAACTAATTGCTAAAGAAAAATGGAAAGTAATTATTGAAGCCATAATCATAAACAAAAGAGAAATTGAACTTGAATTGAATTTGAAACCATAAACGATTACAAGAAATAAAATAAATGAACTTCTCCTTGAGTAAATTAAAAGACTAAAAGGAAACAATACTTTCGAAATTTAAAGAACAAGAAACGAAGAACATGTAAAAAGTAAAGAATGAAACCCTAGTTTCTAAGGTAGGAGAAGAAAAGCGACAGAATAAAAGTAAAATGATCGATGCTCTTCCTTTATGTAGTCTTGGTATTTATAGGAGATATTGGATGACTTTTTCCTTTTATTTTTCCATCAATAGGCAGCTTTAAGAGGCCCAACCGATTTCTTTCCAAAAAGAGTTCTTACTGAATTAACACACTAATGAACTTCTAGGAAGCAAGTCCCGACCTACCAAGAGCAAAGTTATTGTATCACATGAATTGGTAGCTCTTCACAACTATTAGTACAATTACTCTCTGTTTTTAACCTACCAGTAACACAATTTATGTTTTGCTTCAACCGGTAGAAATTCAAAGCTATTGGTAGAATCTCAATCTACTGCCTGATGAACCGGTAGGAAACCTACCAGTAAAATTTGTCTTTTTATGAATTTATACTATAATGTCCTTGGTTCAATTCTTAGCTCCCTTAGCTCATTCCCAAAGTCTTCCAAACAAAAAAATCAATGCTAAACATTTGCCTTTAAATCAATTCACCTGCAAACACATAAATTTCCTATAAAAACACAAAGTGAAACTAAAGCAAGATAAATAGATAACAAACAAAGCTAAGATGAATGATATGAGACATAAAATATGTAATATTACTAGTAATTGTTCGTGCCTGAAGGCACGACATAACGAAAAATTAAATTAAAACTTGAAGAATCCTACATTACCTAAAGATTCTTTGCAATCTAAAACAATCTGTCAATTTGAAATCAAGGTAGTCCATACTAATATCTAGAAATTTCTGCATAATTTTCTCTAAAAATAGGAACTCATAACAATCATCATAATTCACCATATCACCACAATAATCAATAGATATCCAATCATCAACACATATCCAACCATCAAAACATTAAGCTAGTCCCTACTAATTTCAAGGAATTTGGGCAAAATTTCCTCTAAAAATAGAAGCCCAAAAAAATGTAAACCTGTCTCTAAAACTTACAATTATACATATCACCACAATCACCATAACCATGTTTATCCAAATCACCAAAACAAAACCATCATAACCATGTATAATTAGTTAATTGTACAAAAGACGGAACACAAAAAATACACACATGCACAAATAGAGAAACACCTTCAACTTCATCTTCATATCCTTCCATGTATACCTGAAAATATTTGAAATATAACCAATTATCGAAATATGTGAGGCAAAATAAAATAATTTTAAATCCGAAACATAAGACCCCTTACTTTTATCGTTAGTTGGATTCAACATAAAATTGATAATTATAACAATATCCCAAATTTTATCACAAGTGCCACAAACACATTTTAGAGAAATAAGCAATTATGTTTCCTAGAATATGAGATGAAAAATGCGAGTGATCTTGGTTAGTGGAAAACTATCTCACTCAGCAAGACTTTCGAACCAAATAAACCCACAATCTTTTTCCCAACTGTCAAACAAAAACCAACTATTTTTTAGTGAATCGCCAACAAAATTGGGGCTTTAAGGGAAAAGAAATGAAATGAGAGGAAAAGTTGTCTTACTTGTGTAATGGTGTCATGTGAAATTATGCACTCCACCTAGTTCATGTTCCACCCACCACTTTCTTTGCTATCCACTAACCACCCACCATACTTTCTTTGCTATCCACCAGCCTCTAAAATTCAAAAATTCTCGAAAGACCACTAACCACCTTCACTTCAATACCACTTCCACTAAGCTATGGCATACCCCTATTTTGTGTGTGCATGTGTGTGTTATGTATGATGTGTGCCTATGTTGGGTGTGTATGTGTGTTGTGTTGTGTTGTGCGTGTGAGTACAGAAAGGTGAAAAGAAAGAGTCAAAGATAGGGGTGGAAGGGGAGTTACCTGTGGTGGTGGCAACGAATGTAGTATGTTCGTGGCTCTTTGAGAAATTTCATCGAACACGTGGTGACTGTGGTAAAGGGAAATATGAGTGTGTTCTATGGGTGGGTGGGGGGGAGGGTAGGAAAACAAAGTGTTTAGGGAGAGAAGGTGTGCTGGGTGTGTGAGTGGTGTATAATGTATGGTGTATTTTGTGGAGGAACAACTAAGAAGAGAAAGAGAATATGGGGAGAGAAGTAGACTAACCTTGGAGGGTGAGAGGGTTGCCCGGAGTTGTTTGATCACTGCAGAGAGATGAGAGAAATGGGTGAAAGAGATAGAGGAGAAAGAACATGTGTTCTCTGTGTGTGTGAGAGAGAGAGAGAAAGGGAGGGAAGGGGTTAGCGTACAGAAATGGGGTTAATAGAGTGGAGGGCGTGTGTATGTAAGGCATGCTGATTATGGGTGATGAGTGTGTAGAAGAGGGCAGATAAGAGGTGGGGGTAGAATGGGTGCACATTCTTTCTAACTGTGAACATCCATCTTCCAATTACCACTCCTATTGTTTATCAAAAAGTAAGAACAAAACCCTAACAATGATATACTGGGTTAAAGTTCTTAGCTTACCTGTGTAGAGGAGGGCCGAATGCCTTCATGCCTGCNATATCCCAAATTTTATCACAAGTGCCACAAACACATTTTAGAGAAATAAGCAATTATGTTTCCTAGAATATGAGATGAAAAATGCGAGTGATCTTGGTTAGTGGAAAACTATCTCACTCAGCAAGACTTTCGAACCAAATAAACCCACAATCTTTTTCCCAACTGTCAAACAAAAACCAACTATTTTTTAGTGAATCGCCAACAAAATTGGGGCTTTAAGGGAAAAGAAATGAAATGAGAGGAAAAGTTGTCTTACTTGTGTAATGGTGTCATGTGAAATTATGCACTCCACCTAGTTCATGTTCCACCCACCACTTTCTTTGCTATCCACTAACCACCCACCATACTTTCTTTGCTATCCACCAGCCTCTAAAATTCAAAAATTCTCGAAAGACCACTAACCACCTTCACTTCAATACCACTTCCACTAAGCTATGGCATACCCCTATTTTGTGTGTGCATGTGTGTGTTATGTATGATGTGTGCCTATGTTGGGTGTGTATGTGTGTTGTGTTGTGTTGTGCGTGTGAGTACAGAAAGGTGAAAAGAAAGAGTCAAAGATAGGGGTGGAAGGGGAGTTACCTGTGGTGGTGGCAACGAATGTAGTATGTTCGTGGCTCTTTGAGAAATTTCATCGAACACGTGGTGACTGTGGTAAAGGGAAATATGAGTGTGTTCTATGGGTGGGTGGGGGGGAGGGTAGGAAAACAAAGTGTTTAGGGAGAGAAGGTGTGCTGGGTGTGTGAGTGGTGTATAATGTATGGTGTATTTTGTGGAGGAACAACTAAGAAGAGAAAGAGAATATGGGGAGAGAAGTAGACTAACCTTGGAGGGTGAGAGGGTTGCCCGGAGTTGTTTGATCACTGCAGAGAGATGAGAGAAATGGGTGAAAGAGATAGAGGAGAAAGAACATGTGTTCTCTGTGTGTGTGAGAGAGAGAGAGAAAGGGAGGGAAGGGGTTAGCGTACAGAAATGGGGTTAATAGAGTGGAGGGCGTGTGTATGTAAGGCATGCTGATTATGGGTGATGAGTGTGTAGAAGAGGGCAGATAAGAGGTGGGGGTAGAATGGGTGCACATTCTTTCTAACTGTGAACATCCATCTTCCAATTACCACTCCTATTGTTTATCAAAAAGTAAGAACAAAACCCTAACAATGATATACTGGGTTAAAGTTCTTAGCTTACCTGTGTAGAGGAGGGCCGAATGCCTTCATGCCTGCAAACCAAATGCCTTCTTGCCTGGTTAGGGGCAGCTGTGGGTGGTTGTGGGTTGAGGGATCTAGAGAGACAGAGAGAAGGAGAACGGGGAAGGTTTGCTCAGCAAAAAGCAAGAAAAATCGCTAATTTTGCACTTAAAGTAGTGCCGCCATGAGAGAAACAATGTTGATATAAAAGGATGTAAATTAAAACACAATAAACAAAAAATTCCAACAAATTACAAAGCCCTGATGTTTTGGAGTAATCGACATTTATCAGACTAACATGAAAGTGAAAAAAAAATATATGGAAGCAAAAAAGATAGAAAATTTTAACAAACTCACAACGACTAACATCAACACAAATTTCAAATTAACACTAAAGGAACAAAAAATTATTAAATCACAATAGTTTTATATGGAAAAAAACTCAACTTAAGGTAGTTGATATGAACAATTTATATTTTACTAATTTGTAAATGGTCAATATGCGTTTGTTGTAACATAATAGATTTCAAATAATATGAGGTCTTTGAAAAGGTTAGATCGTAATTTTTTCTCCGGTGCAGAGAAATTGTTTGCGACTTGAAAGCGTGATGTGCACATCACAATAAATTAATTTTACTGCTAATATTTCAAGGTATAAAAGTAGATAGGTCACATATATTCTTCAGGTAAAATACGAAGTCCTTTAAAAAATTAAATGGTGACTGAAAATTTCCTTGAAACATTACTCCCTAATCTAATATGAAATTGACACAAGAGTTAACATAGGTTTGAATTTAACCTTAACGGATTCGACCAGTGTACAAGTGATCCTGATTAACCTGTCAACGAAATTGGTCAAAATAAATCTAGATACACACAACATAAACTAACTAAACAAGTTTTTTTTTTTTTGAAAAAAAAAAAAAGGTAAACAAGGTTATTCATGACACATACCCAATACATACAATTATAAATGGATCTTACATAAATTAAGTAAATTTCAACATGAAAAAATTTACACGGTTTAGAATCCCGACCCGATTGGTCCCATTGACAATCTTAACAATGGGTCTACAAACACCTGAGAGAATTGATCAAGAGGATAGATTGGTAACATAACTGGTAATGTTCCCTTGCTAAGGCACCATTTCTTATCCCCTTCCATTTATCCCTATCTTTCCCGATGCTTTGAAATGTGTTGAGAAGAGTGAATGTCTAACATCTCTTTTGGAAAGCCATCAAACCAAGGTGCATGCAGTTGCCCCTCGACTGAAGGATGAGAATGGCTTCAAGACATATTTAAAGTCACCCACAGAAACTAAAATAACTGGCATAGACCAAGATCACTACCAATATTGCTCGAAAAATCATAACAAGATCAAAATATTCCTTGGGCAAATACAAATGACCCAATTGACATTGTTTATCGCAATGGGATAGAGGCACTCAATTATTTCACATTTTCTTGATTGAAGAAAAATGCATGATGCAATACCAGAAAGCCTGAAAAGTGATAAATTAAATTATAGCANTTGAAGAAAAATGCATCATGCAATGACAAAAGGCCAAAAAACTATCGAAGGCAAAAAGAAATCTCTGTCTTTGTATAAGGCAAAAAAAATATGTTCTGATTCTTTACATAACCATATCAAACATAATGGACCAAAATGTATGAACGAAGACCATGATTATAACATAATCATATTTAAGTTTAATAGAATTTGGTACTAAGTGAACAACAGAAATTTCCTACACACCAACTACTATAGCTGCAACATCCACTAGAAAATACAGAAAATCACCATCAATCTTTAATAGGGGAGGATTAACACCCAATTTCAAAACCCTAAATTAACACCTAATTAAAAATCATAGATTAACATATTGGGTGTGCCATGATGTGTGTGTATGAGACTGTGATTGGGTGTTTTGGCTGGGTGGGGGTGTGTTTGTGTTTGTTCGACTGTGTGTGTGACTATGGGTGCGTGCGTAGAGAGGGAGGTGAGAAAGAGAGAGGGAGAGGGAGAAGAGCTTACTTGGGTTAGTGGGGTGGCCAGTGAAGATTGAGAGGGAATAGATAGCTCGCAAAGACGAAGAAGAGAGACGTTGGTGGTGGTGGTGTTGCTGACGAAGTGGCGCTGCTACTGATGGTATTGTTGGGGTGTAACATAGAGAGAGAGAGAGAGAGAGAGTTGCGGAGGAAGCAGAGGTAGAGGACGTGATTGGGTTGGGTTGGGTTGGATGTGGTGTTTGGGTTAGGTTAAGTTGAATGAGATGGATTTAGGGAGAAAATATATAGACTTTTGAATTTGAATGAGATGTATTGTGAGCCTTTGGATGAATGAAGACCGTACGATCGGCTTATTGAAGCCCCGCTCTGTTTTATATTATAGATATGCACACATCGAAGCCCCAACTTAGAATTTGCTAGTCCCTTAGGAAACTAGGAATAAAAAAAAATAAAAATCCTCAACATTAACACTTATAAATTCCAAAGCATAATCCAAACAATCAACATCATTAATGAAATGCATATGCTCTACGAACTCAAGGAACACATTAAAATCAAAAAAAATAAAAAGATGTGTTTTACTTTTTGATACAAAACTCAAAATGTAATTCCCTTCCTAACTCCTATGATTCTTCTACTTAGGCTATTACTACCACAGAAGACATCCTAAACTAGTAGAACCTAAATACTTCCTAAAGCAAGAAAAACAAGAGGAAATCAAAAGAAAATCCTAGGAGTAGGATCCCATAGTCCACCATCACTCTAATTAGAAGAAACATCGTCCTTATTCTTATCCCATCTCCATCATCATCCCCTGAAGTATACTCCCCACTACTACTCTCCTCAGCAACACTAAGTGGAGTAGTAGCAATGGGAGAAGATCATGTCTAATCTGTAGTTGGAAGTGTAGATGTAGGAGCTAGAGCCACCACTAGAGATATCTCTCCTAGTATCAAAACTTCAAACATCCTCCTCATAACTCTAAAGTGGTTATCCACCTTTTGTTCCAATAAACTCTATGAAGACTAATTATGCTTCAATAGAGTTTCAAATGATGTCATTTTAGGAGAAATATTGAACAAGGGCCTAAAGTCATTGCATATCAAACACTCATGCAACAACCGCATGGTCTGAAGGAAAAGTGGAGAAGTTTGAAACAAGGCAAGAAAGTTCCAAAGCCAATCCATGTTCGAACATCATCTTGAATTATTGGAGGACCAGACTGTTGAGATGATGATACATGGCGTGTGGCAGCTTAGAAGAAATACAAAGAGGTACTTGAGTACCATGTTCGAACACTAACTAACGTTCGAACTTTCGCTTGAATCAATTGAGGACTCCCTAGAAGAGTGTGCTATGGTATATGGCGGGTGAAAGTTGTTCTCACAAAAGAAAAAATGCCACTTGAGTGGGACGTTTAAACCCCATCCAGCATTTGAACGCCCATCAAAGAAGACAGGAGACCACATTCGAACACCAACTAATGTTCGAATGCCCATTAACGAAGATAGGGGACCAAGTTCAAAAGCCAACAAACGTTCGAACGTTGTCCCCAGACAAGCTGCAGAGTGGTTGATTTTCTATCCAAACATTGGGGCTTTCACATGGACTTTAGAGATCTTGCACTATTCTCTCACAATCCCTTGCCCCCTCCTCCTTGCCTATAAATACTCCCATTGTGGGAGCTTAAAAAGGAGCAGAAAAATTGTAGGAGTTAGGCTTAGATTTGGACTTACATTCATAGTGTTACATAGAGAGAGATAGAAGGAGATAGATAATCTTTTGGTTGAGGTGGAAACCCTCCAAATGTGACTAGCTTTCTTCTACTTTCATTATTAGTTTCATTTACTTCCATTGTTTGAGCTTCCTTCTTCCCTTAGAGGAGTGAAACTCTTCCACTTTTCTAGAGCTTTACCAAAGCCGTGAAGGGTGGAATGTGATTCACTCATTCTTCGTTGAAAATCGGCTCCTTGTGTAGTGTGTTTTACCTTGAAACACCTCTACTTGGAGAGATAAGCATCACTCACTTTTTTAGCTTTACCAAAGTGATGAAGAGTGAGTAGTTTCTCATTCAGTCTTTAATAAGAGGTGATGAACATGTATAAATCATCCGAAAGTTATATTTGTGCATTTTGTTTATGCTTAATGTTTTATATTACACTTGGTTACTGAATGATTGAATGCATCTAGCAAAGCTAAGGTACTTTGTACAACTGTGGCTACTTTCTATGACATAGATGACTCTTGCATAGAAAGACCCATCAGTTCTAGGCAAGTACCCCTGCTAGATATGCATGACTACATTTCAATCTTCACCATTATTGTGCTTCATATAAAGAATGGAATACTAATGCAATGGTTGGATCCCTTGTAGAGACACTTGTTTCTTTGTAGATGGGTTAAGTCTCAGCACAGATAATTCTTGTAAACCTCTACAAAGACATCGGAACCATGCTCTTAATTCTCACAATCCATCTTCATCTTCTGATTAACTTCATGTTTACACATGGGTTAATTGAGTTACCAAGCACAACTATAATAAACTGGACGATTAACTACATTTTCAGATCCTTGAGCTAAAGGGTGACTATAACATTTGATAATTTATTATATTTTGTCTAGAAAACCCCCTTGGAAAGAATCTTATATTCTGTCCAGAAAATCCCATAACTTCAAATTTTAAGGGTTTCATTTACTTGATGTCTGTCACTACTTACTTAGAAACACCAACAATAGTTCTTTGCAGATTCAACTCTGGACTTAACCAGATTATTACTATAACTTGACCGCCTGCACTTAGGTGTACACATTTCAGATCCAGACAAGTTTTTGTACCATTGCTTGGGAACCATAGAAAGTGTTTTTAAGAAAAAGGTGAAAAGACCTTTATATTTGCATGTATATATATATATATATATATTATTGTGTAGAATTCTTATTTTATGTCTGAGGACGATACTCACTTTCAAAATTTGCCAAAAGAATATGTAGGATTTGTAAATCAGTCTAGATCATCTTCACCCAATTTAGTAGCAGACTCTTTTGAGAATAGCATGACAAATAATAAGAGAAGAGGTGAAGATCCTGTAAGAGAGGAGGAAGTTCCTAACATTCAAACTCTGAGGGATTATTTGCATCCCACAAGGAACACTGTCCCCTCTTGTTTTGTCTTTTACAGTAAAGGCGGGACAGTGCAGCTACCACCTCAATTTCATGGACTCAAAGTAGAAAACCCATATCTGCATATAAAAGATTTTGAGGAGGTATTTGGAACATTTCATGACAATTTTGAGCTAGCCAAGTTGAAAATTTTTCCTTTCTCTTTAAAGGACAAAGCTAAACAATGGCTAAATTCTTTAAAAGCCCTCTCAATACCTAACTGGCAGGCATTATAGAATGAATTTTTTAGAAAGTTTTTTCCTCTACACTGCACCAATGCACTGAAAAGGCAAATCATGAATTTTTTGGTTAAAGAAGGAGAAACCTTTTACCAAAGTTGGGAGAGATTCAAGGATCTTCTCCAGTCCTGCCCACACCCTGTTTTTGAGACTTGGATTTTGGTAGGATTTTTCTATGACTCATTGCCCACTAGAATACATCAGTTTTTCAAAATGATCGCTCAAGGAGAGTTCATGAGAAAAACTCTAGAGGAGGCATTCAATTTTTTTGACACTATATCTGATAGTTTTCAAATGTGACACTCAGCCTATGCTACCACTGTTGAAGTCAAACCATCTATTTCCCAAGGGTGTAAGTATGTCTTGAAAGATGATGATGACCTGAGAGCAAAAATGACTACCTTGTCTCGAAAGCTGGAAGTCCTCGAGATGAAAAAGGTGCATCAATTTGATGTTGGCCCTCCCACAGAACAAGTGCGTGCGATTTTTGCGCTAACAAGACACCCTATTGGGGAGTGTCCTACCATTCTAGCATTCAAAGAGGTCTTGTTAGAACAAATAAATGCAATTTTCACCTTTAACAAGCCTTAGTCCAACCTATATTCTAAAACATACAATCCAGGATGGTAGAGTCACCCGAACCTCAATTGGAGGAACGCATAACCAAATTCCATGAACCCACAACAAGGTTCACAACCACCACCTCAAGGACCTCCCACATATCAACCATACCAACCACCACAAAAGAGGAACCTTGAGGACACACTGAATCAGTTCATGCAAAGCCAAATGATCTACAACAATAGTTCCACTCAGGCTTTTACTTATTTCAAGATCTAGACCACTCAATCTTTCGAGGATCATAAAGACACATCTAAAAATTGACCCAATCCATGACCACACATGAGAAGGGCAAGTTCCCTGCCCAACCAAAACAACCGCAAGGCCAATTCCATGTGGAAAATCCTTCAATCATGGAAAATCCACAAGACCAAGCCCAAGTTGTCACTACACTGAGAAATGGCAAAGTGATTGACAAGACCATTAATGACATGTTAATTCCAAATTCAACACCTAACTCAATCCCAGTCAATACACTAGTAGAGCCTGAACTTGTGATTAAAGAAGAGCCTAAATCTATGATTGAATAGGAACCAGAATCATCATTGGAAAAACAACCTTTGTGTCCTATTCCTGCTCATTTTTCTCATAGACTCAAAATAGTACAGAAGTTCAATGACCAGCCAGAAATTTATGAGCTTTTTAAGCAAGTAAAGATCAACATCCCACTTCTAAATGCAATTAAACAGGTTCTGTCTTATGTCAAGTTTCTGAAAGACTTGGGCACAGTCAAAAAAATCCAAAATGTCCAAAAAAGAGGCTTCTTGACAAAACAAGCCAGTGCCCTACTTCAACACAAAACTCCTCCAAAATATAAAGATCTGGGGTGTCTAACTGTGGCATGTGTCATTAGAAACTTCAAAATAGAACAAGCACTGTTAGATCTTGTAGCTAGTGTCAATTTGCTCCCTTTCTTTGTCTACCAGTAGTTGGGTCTGGGTGAACTCAAACCCACTTGGGTCACACTCTAGTTACAGATAGATCTATCAAAATTCCTAGGGGCATTGCAAGACTCTAAGTTGATTGTAGTTCTTAGAAGCCATAAAAGCTCCATTGGGTGGACGCTGACTTGAAAGGTATAAGCCCATTAATCTGCAATCATGCTATATACCTTGATGTGGATTCAAAACCCTCTCGTCAAATGCAGCGACGATTGAACCCTCACATGAAGGAATTTATGAGAACTGAGGTGCTCAAACTCTTAGATGTAGGGATAATCTTTCCTATTTCTGATAGCAAATGGGTTAGCCCAACCCAAGTCATGCCCAAGAAGTCTGGGGTCACAGTGGTAAAAAATGATGCCAATGAACTAGTACCAACATGAGTTGTCACAGGATGGTCGATATGTATAGACTATCGAAAACTCAATTTGGTAACTAGCAAAGACCATTTTCCTATTTCCTTTCTTGATCAAGTCTTAGAAAGAATTACAAGTCATGCATTCTACTGTTTCTTAGATGGGTATTATGGGTATAATCAAATTGAGATAGCACTAGATGACCAAGAGAAAACAACATTCACATGTCCCTTTAAAACCTTTGCTTTCAAAAAGATGTTGTTTGAACTTTGTAACGCTCCTGCAACATTCTAAAGGTGCATGCTGAGCTTTTTTAGCGACATGGTTGAGAAATTTTTGGAAGTGTTATTGTATAAATTCTCTGTATATGGTGACTCGTTTGATTTATGTCTGGCCAACCTGGAGAAGGTATTAATAAGATGTAAGGAAACCAATCTAGTGCTCAATTGGGAGAAATGTCATTTCATGGTAATACAAGGCATTGTCTTGGGTCACATTGTGTCGTCTAAAGGCAAGAAAGTTAACAAAGGTAAAAATAGATCTGGTTGGAAATTTTCCTGCTTCCAAGACTGTTAAGGATGTCCGATCATTTCTAGGACATGTAGGGTTCTATAGCAAATTCATAAAAGATTTTAGTACCATAGCTAAACCCATATTTCATCTCTTGAGTTAGGACATAATTTTTGTGTGGAGTGAAGCATTCTAGAAATCTTTTGACAAGCTTAAGGGTATGTTAATTTTTGCCCCAATAATGCAACCCCCTGATTGGACTATACCCTTTGAACTAATGTGTGATGCAAGTGATTATACTGTAGATGCTGTGTTGGGGCAATAAAAGGATAAGAAACTCTATGTGATTTACTATGCAAGCAAGATTTTGAATGATGCTCAAATGAATTACTCAACAACTAAAAAAGAATTGTTTGCTGTAGTTTTTGCTCTGAAAAAATTTTGCTCTTAACTTATTGGTTTATCTGTTATTGTATTCACTGACCATGCAGCACTGAAATTTTTGCTCACAAAGAAGGATGCCAAGCGATGACTCTTAAGATGGATACTCTTATTACAAGAGTTTGATTTAATCATTAAGGACAAGAAAGGTGTTGAGAATGTGGTGGCAGATCATCTATCTGGGTAAACATATGAATTTTAGGAGGATGAAATGCCAATAAATTAGAATTTTTTTGATGAACAACTATTCACAATTAAGGAGACACAATGGTGTGCTGATATTGCTAACTTCCTTACTACTGCTACACTTCCTCCTTCGTTTACAATGTTAAATAAGAAAAAAAAATTGAGGGAGGTTCATAATTTTTCTTTTAGAAGGATCCATATGTGTTTAAGTACTGTAAGGATCAAATCATAAGGATAAGGTGTTGCATCCCCGCTCATGAGAGCAGATAGGTAATATCATTTTGTCATTCTAAAGCATGTGGTGGCCATGTCTCATCAAAGAAAACCACTGCGAAAATCTTGTAGTGTGAATTTTATTGGCTCACACTTTTCAAAGATGTCCATGCCTTTTATCTAACGTGTGCTAAATTCCAAAGGTTAGGAAGCATTTCTAAAAGAAACATGATGCCCTTAAACCCCATTCTAGTGTTTACAATTTTTGACTGTTAGAGCATCAATTTTATGGGACCATTTGCCCCTTCCTTTGGCTATCTATATATTTTAGTGGCCGTAGACTATGTGTCCAAGTGGGTTGAAGTAATTCCATGTCGGAATAATGATCACCAAACAGTGATCAAATTTTTAAAAGAAAACATTTTGTCCCGGTTTGAAATTCTGAAATCCATCGTAAGTGATGGGAGTGCTCATTTTTGCAATCTTTCTTTCTAGAATTTGATGAAAAAGTACTTTTTTTTTACAAAATTGTAACCCCTTATCATCCACAAACTAGTGGACAGACTGAATTAGCTAATCAAGAGATCAAACTAATTTTAGAAAAAATGGTAAACCCAAACCATAAAGATTGGTCGTCACGACTAACTAATGCACTTTGAGCATATCACATTGCTTTTAAAATAATTTTGGGCATGTCTCCTTATCGATTAGTCTATGGCAAGCCTTGTCACCTACCTGCGAAATTGGAACACAGAGCATACTGTGCCATTAAAGTAGTGAACTTTGACCTAGACAAGGCTGGACTCTCAAGAACACTTGAGATTAACGAATTGGAGGAATTGAGAAATGAGACATATGACAATGCAAAAATTGCAAAGGAAAGGATGAAAATCTTTCCTGATAAAAGACATAGTAAGGAAATCCTTTGGCCCTTCCTAAAAAGTCAGGTTATTCAATTCAAAGCTCCGCCTATTTCCAGGTAAGTTGAGGTCAAGGTGGACTGGGCCTTACATTGTCAAACAAGTAATTGGACATGGAGCAATAGAAGTGGAAAATCCATCAAACGAGAATATCTTTACTGTCAATGGTTATCATTTGAAACTATTTCTGGAAGACTTTGTTAAAAATGTGAAAACTATTCTTTTAATAGATACAGAATATTCCTTCGAAATTCGCATCTACCGACTCAAAAAGGGGTCAAGTCAAAAAAAATCCAACCCAACCCGACTCGTTGGGATGCCTTAGTAAGGCCTCCACCCCTTTTTCTCTTTTTCCCCATCCGTCACTGTCCCTCTCCCCTTTTCCTTTCTTTCGTCTTCTTCTTTTTTTTCTTTTTGTTCATTTCCTTTATTTTTTGCAAAATGACCCAGCCCCCTGCAAAACCCCATGGCCATACACTCCATAGACACAATAATCTGTTTCATTTTTTGCATTTTGATTTTGTATTTGTTTATGGGTGTTGTACTCTCTTCGCACTAACAGATAAGAGTTTCCAACCTAGCCGAAACCCAGATCTGCATAAAGATGATTAAATTGTGTATTTTATTTGTAGGTTTTGACAGATGCGCAGAGCTCTAACTTTCAACCTCATCTCCAAACTCCATACACTAGTAAATTTGAAACTTGGGGATAATGTTTAGTTTAGGTTGAGGGGTGAGAACTACAGTTTATAGTTTGTGCCTGTAAAATTTTTTGTTATTGTAGTTTTTTTTTTTATCATATTGTGTACCTTGTCTCGTATGTTGTATAAATTGATGATCATGTCTTTAAGTTAGCTTCAATCATCTTTGTGACTTGTAGACATTAAAGAACCAAATAGAGAGCCTTAAAGCTTAGCAAGCATGGGTGGTAAACTTTTTTGGTTTAGTTTGGGAGTTTTATGCACTTTTCCATTTGATGTGCATGTTGTGATCATGAGAAAAGCAAGATTGGTAAGAAAAACTGAAATTCGAGAAGAGCAAACGAAACCACTATGTAGCAAAAACACTTTTGCTAAACGTGGTCGTGCCAAAAGACTTGGTGTCTGTAAACAATGTGGCAAGATCTTTCACATGAAAGAATATAATCAGTGTTCTGAAATAATTTTTGGTCGTGTACTCGATCGATTAGATTGGATAGTGAATGGGAGGAGTAAGGATTATCCTGAGACGCCATGTTACTCCAGTCCTATGCTTAGACTGTTTGTGTCACAAGAAATTGGGAGAGTCACTGACTGTTCGAATGACATCGAGTCAGGGCAAGAATCAAATTAGAGTGTTATTAACAAACTTGTGGAAAACCATTTTTTTTTCAGGATGAAGGGTAATGGTCTAAACTTTTTCTTGTAAAGAGTGTAAATATATTTCTTTTTTTTAATGTACAAACTCTTTTTGATTGAAATGAAAAAGCGGGCAAAGTAAGGAGTGTCCCAAAATACCAACCTAAAGTGTAGGTAGGGACTTATTATGAGACGCCATTAATTTTTAGTTCAAATTTGTGTGTATAGCCTTCTTTTAAGGTGGATAGGTACCAAAATCAAGCTTTTGTTTGTGAACACTCCATTGGGTTGATTGATTTTGTTGAATTGGGGATTCATGCCAATATGGAGTAGAGGGGTTGAAGCATGTATTTGAGGAACGATGGAGATGCCATGAAGGAGTTAGTGCGGGAGTTATACTCTAACACCGAGATCGTCAATGGGGAGATCAAGACCTACATGGGGGGGACACACATCAATGTTGATGAGGATTATATTGTGGAGATGTGGGCCATACCAAGGGTACCAAGGCCTAGCTCCCCCCAAGAAAGAGTGTTGGCATGGATGTCATAAGGGCGGAGTTAACGAGCTTAGCTACATTTTCTTGGGCGGGTCGGAGATTTTTTAGGCAAGGTGAGTTGACAAACAAGTACAAAATATTGAATTTGATTGCCATCTCCAACCTTGCTCCAATTGGACATAAGAACGAAATCCTTTTGGAGATGGCCTGATTGTTATACACAATCAGAAGGGGCCAAATCATAGACCTCCCCACAATGGTCTAGCCAGAAATGATGAAGGGATGTGATGTGAAGAGAAATTCACTCCCCTTCGGCACCCTTGTGATGAAGATGTACTCGAACTATGGATTTAGAGTGACACCTATGATGGGAATACAAAAGTCGATGGGGCCATTGAACAAGGCTTCCTTCCGAAGGAGCGAAGGTCTTAGTGGCAGCCTTGCGGCGAGACAGAAGATGCCACCTGCTAGAGGCACCAATGAGATGCAAGATATCTTGGAGGAGGAGGAGGAGAGAGAGCTAGAGGTAGAGAAAGACCATGCATAGGCCCATGAGGAGGCAAGTCCCAGCAACAGTACCCAACGGTCGCTGTGAGTGATTATACTTGGCATCGAAGCCAAGCAGGATGAGATTCTCCGACAGCAGGAGGATATTCTCAGCCATTTGAGGGGTGGAACTGGAGAGACAAGGGAGTGAGAGAGAGATTTTTGTAGTTAATGATTGTGTGTTACTTCTTTTGTGGATGATTTGAATCCTTTTCTTTCGTGTTAAAGCGATGATATTTTATGAAATGAATGTTTCAGTTTTATCACTTTTATATTTTTAAATGCATGTGTGTACTTAGCATTACATTGTTATTTATCAATGCATGATGGAACAAATGTGAATATTGAGACTGTCTGTTAAAGTGACTAATCACATGATCGAATTGTCACCTCACTTAGCAACCTAGACTTAAAACCACATGTCTTGGAAAAATGGTATTTTCTCTATACTCAATTGTCAAATGTATATTGGTATTTGTTATTCTTAAGGTAGCAGATGAATAGAGTCAAAAATGGAATTGATATATAACCAACATTCTCTGAAAAACCTGACATAACCAGTGGAGATAATGAAGAATACCATCATAAGTTTCGAGCCTTGCGATGCTTTTGAGAGAATATCAACATTTACTCAAGTAAGGTTTTTCATTGTCTATCCTTAAATAATCTCATTAAACTTGCTTTGATTGATGCAACGAAAGCAATCTATTGACATATCCCACAAACAATCTATTCATACGACACATACATGTGCACAAACTTGAAAAAGGATCTTAGGCCATCTTTGATTTAATTTTGAGCCTTAGTCATTTCTTCTACAAAATTATATCCCTAGTTAGCCGTGATTGAGCCTTTAATGTATGATTTATTTTTCAAGTAACCCATATGATAACTGAGCCAAAAGTTGGGGTATGTTAAATAGTATTCCTTTATTTGCATCAATATTCTTCCATGAGATTATGCCAAATATGATTAGTTTGTTCCTTAGATTGCACTTCCGTACTAATTGTGCATATGAATTTTCAATTAGGCTTCTTCTGATCACATGCTCTTTGAGAGAAAAGTCACTATAATCGGAGTGAATCTTTGCTGAGAGCATTCTAAAAGATGTTTGTGAATTCAAAGCTATCAGTAGAAGGTGGTAAAGTGGAATGTTTGTTATATAACAATTCTTGTTGCTAGAATGATCATTCCTACAACACAGGGAATTCTAAACACCAATGTGACAACTGCTCATTTTTGCATAGAGCAAGTACCTTTGAAAGAGTGTTTTGGATATAAGTCGAAATTGAGGGTTAGGTGTCCCAATGACCATGGTGCTAACTCACTTTAATCAACAATCTAATATACACATCTGTTCGACTAAAGTTTGTGGGTAACTTTATTGAAAACTCTCACGAGACAATACTTGTCCACTAGAGAAAACCTAGGGGTTCAACGGCTTGTTGCATATGCTAAATGCAACTGAATGACCTACGAAAAAGGCATTATAAATAAATTTTCATTTAGTTTTTGTAGTATTACTAGAGAGTAGCAATATTAAGGTTGCGGGGGGTGATTAGTAGTTAAAATTAGCATCTTACTATGCCTTTTTAAGACTAATTATGCTTTGATAGAGTTTCAATGATGGCATTTCAGGAGCAATATCGAACAAGGGCCTAAAGTCAATGCATATCAAACTTTCTTGCAACAACTGCATGTTCTAGAAGAAAAGTGGAGAAATTTGAAACAAGGCAAGAATGTTCGAACGCCAATCCACGTTCGAATGTCCTCTTGAATTATTGGAGGACTAGACTGCTGAGATGATGATACATGGTGTGTTGCAACTTAGAAGAAAAACAAAGAGGTACTTGAGTACCACGTTCGAATGCCAACTAACGTTGGATCGTTGGCTTGAATCAATTGAGGACTCTCTAGAAGAGTGTGCTATGGTATGCGGCGTGTGAAATGTTCTTTTACAAAAGAACAAAGGCCACTTGAGGGGGAAGTTTAAACCCCATCCAGAGTTCGAATGCCCACCAAATAATACAAGAGACCATGTTCGAATGCCAACTAACATTCAAATGCCCATCAAAGAAGACAGGAGACCATGTTCGAATGCCAACTAATGTTCGAACGTTAACCCCAAACAGGCTGTAGAGTGGTTGATTTTCTATCTAGACATTGAGGCTTTCACATGGACTTTGGAGATCTTGCATTATTCTCTCACAATCCCTTGCCCCCTTATGCTTGCCTATAAATACTCCCATTGTGGGAGCTTAAAAAGGAGTAGAAAAATTGTAGGAGTTAGGCTTAGGTTTAGACTTACATTCATAGTCTTACATAGAGAGAGATAGAAGGAGATAGATAATCTTTTGGTTGAGGTGGAAACCCTCCAAAAGTGACTAGCTTTCTTCTACTTTCATTATTTGTTTCATTTACTTCCATTGTTTAAGCTTCCTTATTCCCTTAGAGGAGTGAAACTCTTACACTTTTCTAGAGCTTTACCAAAGCCATGAAAGATAGAACGTGATTCACTCATTCTTCGTCGAAGATCGGCTCCTTGTGTAGTGTTTTACCTTGTAACTCCTCTACTTGGACGGATATGCATCACTCACTTTTCTAGCTTTACCAAAACTATGAAGAGTGAGTAGTGTCTCATTCACTCTTTAGTAAGAGGTGATGAACATGTATAAATCATCCAGAAGTTATATTTGTGCATTTTGTTTATGCTTAATACTATATATTACACTTACTTACTGAATGATTGAATGCATCTACCAAAGCTAAGGTACTTTATACAACCGTGGGTACTTTCTATGACATAGATGACTCTTGCATAGAAAGACCCATCATTTCTAGGCAAGTACCCCGGCTAGATCTTCATGGCTGCATTTCAATCTTCACCATTACTTTGCTTCATATAAAGAATGGAATACTAATGCAAGGGTTGGATGCCTTGTAGAGACACTTGCGTGTTTGTAGACAGGTTGAGTCTCGACACAGATAATTCTTGTAAACCTCTACAAAGACATCGAAACCATGCTCTTAATTCTCACAATCCATCTTTATCTTCCAATTAACTTTATGTTGATACAGAGGTTAATTGAGTTACCAAGCACAAGGGTTTCAGTTACCTGGTCTCTATCACTACTTACTTTGAAACACCAACAATAGTTCCTTACAGATTTGACTCTGGACTTAACCAGATTATTATTACAGCTTTACCACCTACGCTTGCGTGTACACATTTCAGATCAAGACAAAGACTTCACCACCATCATGTCACTCTCAATACCTCGTAGCCTCTCCTCCAACTTACTCACTCTCTGATGCACTATAGCATAAGAGGTATGAGTAGTCTCAATAGTAGGAGTAGTAGCAACAATAGTAGGCTTTAACTTACTCCTAGAACCACCAGCCTTAGACATTATAGAGCTCTTCCTCTCTCCACAACTGTGATAGGGCCAAGTTCAGGAAAAAAAAACTGGTATGATGCTGTCTTCCTCACCCCAACATTGAGGTAAAGCTTTGTCACCATATTCCCAATGGGCATGTTCCACTTTCGCTTCCTTGTGGTATAGTAGTCTCTCAACACACCTCATATCAATAAGGCTATGTCAATCCTCAACCTAGCTATAAACTTAAACATTAATACAATCTTAGCCATCCTATGCTTCTTCTCAGATCCTTTGGGGTAGACATTGTAATAAAGAATCTTATTCATCAACCGATGCTCAACATCCAAGTGCCCACGAATGAAAGTGTCCTTCAACTTCTTAGGCCTATCATACATCTTATTCACATACTCATAAGGATTCTATGTTGCAAACTCCACATGTCGGTAATCAATCTCAGAGAGCTCAGGCCTTTTATAGCCAAAATACTTGGCTATCTTTGCCCAAGTGACCTCAATCACCTTCATTCATACTATGCTCCTCAAAATCATCAAATCAACATCCACTACAATCAATCTAGTATAGAAATCATGACAAAAAGATAGAATGTACCCCTCAAATGGATTAAAGAAAAACTAAAATCCACAATGGATAATAGCCTGAATAGGTGCATTCTTCCCCAAGATATTTGCATTTGCCATGTGCTCACAAATCACTGCCCTCTTCTCTATATTTTTTTTTGTAAATGAATTCTTTCTCCTCTTGGGTACAGGAGGTTTCTCAGGCTCATCTGACTTAGATTCCATCATTTGCCCCTTCCCTTTCCCCTTTGGCTTGTGTCAATTTCTTAGTCGCAGCTAGTAAAGGCACGCTCACCCTAGCCATGCTCATCACCACCATACTAACCATAGAAGTTGATAAAATCAAGCCAGGTACCCAAGAAATCCATCCCCCACTTGAAGAAACCAGATTTTGTGTTTTCCTCATAGCCATTGATGAAAATCAAGCATTGAATCCAAAGGTCAATGAAGAAATTTGATGGATTGGAGGAGTATATAAGGTAGGCTAGGGATTTTTGTAACCTAAAAAAGGGTTTAGAGGTAATGGGTCTTTGTGCTAATGAAAATGAAATGATAAAAACCATTAAACTCCCAATTTTCTTTTGGTTAGAATAGGAATGAACCAGTAGGAATTAGGTTTCAACCTACCGGTAGATCCTAACAAAAATCCAAAAAATTCCTAATTTTATCTTCTTCAATTTTCAAATCAAAATGAAATTAATAACCTAGATCCTAAGACAAAACTATGTACCCAATAAAAGCCTTTAATCACATTCAATATGTGCCCAAAAATTCTCAAAGTATATGCAATGCAATTTATTCCCAAAAATATCTACAATGCAAAGGAATTTAAAAAATAATAAAGAATCTAAAAAATTAAAACAAATAACCACTTTTGTAGGCAATCATGAATGCATTTAGCCCATGCACTAAGTCATTAAACCCCTTGGTTACTCTTAGGGGAGAGTTTTGTCTCGTAAAATTTTTCAGAGCATATAGCTACACATTTCATTTACCTATCTGAAAGTATTATCATTCCTTAATTACTATGAAAAAAAAGACATACCACATTCGCTCAAATTAATACACAAAAAGCTTATTTGCAGGATTACTGCTATATAAGGGTACTCACAATTACATTAGCATCCAAAAGTCGTGTGTATGTGTGATATGAATTTGCAATTTAAGAGATTTATCAAACAAAATTCACATCTCTAGTAGCTATCCAATGTTAGTTTCAATGCCAATTTCACCAAGGTGTGCACTCTTAGAAAAGAAGATATCTGATTATAGTGACTACCCACTCATAAGTTATATATGTGAGGATCAAATTTATGCAAACAAAAAAAAATTATGCCCACATGTCTTTAGAATAAAAGGCATCAATCAAGTGAAATGACCTTGGCATAATCTGATGGGAGAATGTTAAGAAACATAGAAGCAATATAGTTGGTATATCCCTTATTCATAAAGCATACACACTCCTCCACACTCTCTAAAATCATATAGGACTTTTTTTGGTTGTAATGTGGCCTCGAGTAAAGGTTTAAGAAATGAAGGGTAATAAGGATTCAAATAAGTTATCCCATGGACATATTCTCTATTCAACACTTGCATTCTTCTTTTGACATAACATAATAAACAAATATCCTTCATTCTCTTACTTTAAGCAACCTTTGGCTTTTCACACTTTCTGTGACGTCCCAAACTCCAGGGGTCCTTTGTTAACTCGTTGATCACCCATTAACCCGCGGAATTACCTGTGATTGTTGCCCATTCTGACATCACGTCTATTACATCGCTGTAACCGGAATTACAACCCACAGGGGGATCGTCTTTTCTTTAATCATTTAGTCACATCGAGGTTCAATATACCCCAATGTATCTCATTTAAGGTCCATTTGTGTCATTGGAACCAAACAACACATAGCCCAAAAGCATGGCAATGCATTGTTAAAATTTCAGATTTTTGGAAAACCTTTCGGAAGGTTTTACTTACTCTAAAAGTTCCTTCAGAGATTTTTCATCGACCTTCCGGTAGGTCTTCATAAACCTTCCGGAAGGTTTCCCCAACCTTCCGAAAGATTTTGCTTACTTGAATCCTATCTTGAAGAAAGATGTGTCAACCTTCCGAAAGGTATGTTCAAACCTTCCGAAAGAAGTTGCACACTGGATTCCTTATTTTGTGAAGCATATGAAGACCTACCAAAAGGTTAGAATCGACCTTCTGGAAGGTTTCACCCACTGTTCAACAATTTTCCTTGTCTGTCCAAACCTTCTGGAAGGTTTTGTCTAGACCTTCCGGAAGGTTTTACACAGAATTTTCTGTTTCACCTATTTTTCATTTTTGATTCATTCCAAACCTTTCCACAAACATCCCAAACATGTAAAGTATTGTTTTTCACATAAGACTTGATACATACCAGTTCTATTACAATTAACTCCATATGATTATAAGCCCATTTACACAATTACATGCTCAAAATGGAATTTTACAAAAACTTGCTTTCAAAAGCCACAAACCGGCTCTTCTTCATCGTTGAGGCCCCGAATGTGGTCCTCCACTGGTGCGAACCCCGCATCTGAAATGTTTCCCGTATAGGGTGAGCCAACGCCAAATAGAATGTTTCCTACAAAGGCTACTCCCCAACCTAAGTGCGTATGCAATGTTCACATGCAACATTTAACAACAACAATCATTCCAACCAACATTTAAGCAAGTCAAGGTTGGAATCTAACATACCATGCCATGAATTAAGATGATGCCCATTCATGCAATTTAGTCGAGCCCTTCTTGGCTTCACAACATATGCAAAGCCAATGTGTATAAGACCGAGCTTTTCTAGCTCCGGCCATTTACCTTACCCCATACTATGCCATTAGTGTCAAAACTAGGCTATCCATGCCCTCGCCATTGGTGTTACAAACCCAATGACTACTTAAAGCCTCCGGGTCTTTCTTGGGGTGGGTATTTATGGACTTACACCAACAGTCTCCCAACTAACACGGAATTCATGGACTTCCACCAACGGTTCCGCATACACCGACACACTTTATGGGTTCTTATACCAATGATAGTGCATATCTGAACACCAAGCCTCACACCCGAGGGATAGTCTAGCCCTTCTTGCTAACCCCGACCCAATTCTTTTTCATGCAACCGTGCAACTCAGCCGGATATTTAATCCAACTTTCCTAAGCCCACCCATCATCCACCTACATGGTGTTTAATGCCAACCATGCATCCACACCCATAAAATGCGATGTCTCCGTGCATATGCAATGTAATGCACCATTGCTATTTCAATGTCATGTCACATGTAATGACTGCCATATGAGCAACTTTAACCACATGTATACATCAATCATGCAATTTATCACCAATTTCATCACAATGTCAACATATCAATGAACATATACCAACATTTCATTTCCAATAGTAATTCACAACCATGTTATTCCCTCATATTTATACCAATAACACACTTTGTTCACAAGGCATAATTTAAGCACATAGCATGCCCACATAATATCAAACTCTATAGGATTACACAAACAATTACCACATACCAATTCCAAACTAGGAATTTAATGTAAATTAGGTCAATTTCCCATACCCAATTCACCAAATCAATCAATTCCATCAACTCCAATCCAGAAGCAAATAACCTACTCATTACATAAAACACCTGAAGTTGTAAAATAAACCCGAGTATAAAGGAACCCTACCTCTTGAAGCATAAAATCGATGGAAGAACCTTCAAGAATATCCCCCAAGTTCAAAATTTTGATTTTCTAAAATCCCGCGCTTGGAATCTTCGGTGAAACCCGTTGTTTTTGGTGTAGACGCGCGGCCCTCGACGAGAGGAACAACTTTAATTCTTGACTCGTGTGGATTTGAGCTCTAGAATCTTGTAGATCGTAGAGAGAAGGCGAAGTTATTTCTCTCTTTTCCCTCTCTTCTCTATCGGCTAACTGACTGAACACCCAATGGAGCAAAAAATCAGATTTTCCCCATTTTTATAGTCTTAGAATACTTGGCCCATATTGTGTCACACGACCCTCTTTTTCTTGGGTCCGTTTTCATCCCGAAACGATTAAATTTTGTCTCGGTTGAAGTTCAAAATATTTTTATTTTAATTTGCCTTCAATTAATTTCTATCTTTCAAAAGTTTATTAAAAATCTCATTTTTGGGTCAACCGAGACTCGACCGCCCCGTAAAACGCAAAAAATCTGACTATCTCAGAATTCGATGAAAATTGAAAGGGTAACTAGATTTTGTGAGATGAATCTAACAGTAAGGTCTGTTTCGTCATCCGAGATCTAAAAAAATTCTGGTTTTCAACCTGTACTATAGCGGCAATTTACCGTTTTGTCATTTTAGTAAAAAGTTTAAATTTATGGGGTTTTACATTCTTCCCCCCTTAAAAGAATTTCGTCCCCGAAATTCACACACACACATATGCACTTAACCATATGCATATGCAACAATGAAATTATACTTAAAATTATAAAACTTGTACCTCCATTCTCGAATAGGAATGGATAGTTGATACATGTAGTGTCTTCACGCTCCCATGTCGTCTCCTCAATGCCTCAGTGCTGCCACAACACCTTCACTAACCTCATGGTCTTGTCTCACAAAACCTGCTTGTAAACCCCCACATGTTTATAGTAATATAATGATACAAATTAGTGGGTAATTTAATATATGTGATGGCATAGAAATGAACCGTATAGGTTATAACCGTAGAAAATGTTAATATAGAAATTCGAGGAAATAGTAGTTCAAACTTAGTTTTGACTTGTAAATATATGAAATCGTTTGCAATAGAACTTATACCAACTATGTTTGATGTTCAAATGAATGTTGTATAAGTTTGGGTTGGTTTTGGAAGGGTTTGGAATGGATTAGAAATGAAAAATAAGGAAACAGGCAAAACTAAACAGACCGTACCGGTACTGCGTACCGGTATGCCCAGAAGATACTATACCGGTACAGCGTACCGGTATGCTACTGTCCAGAGAGTTTATCGTACCGGTACGCTCTGTAAGTTCCGGACATTTTAAGTCGCGATCTGGGGTCTATCTTTCACACTATAAATACATAATGACGCCTCCATTAGCTCCATTTCAACCTTTCTAACCCTAGAAAACCTTAGAGAGAAAGAAAGGAAGAGAAAAACACAAGATCAAAAAGGATTTCCACTTCAAGAAGATCAAAACCCTAGTTTTTCAAGAACACCAAGGTAGGGGATTTTCTTCCATTCTTTTCCATTGATGCTAGGGCTAATATATATGTATTCTTTGACCCTAAATCTTATATATTTGCTATGAAATCATCTTTTCTTGTTCTTCTTGCAATTATTAACATGTTTTACATAAGTTAGGGTTGAATACCCATGAAATCCCTTTTTTTGCTTTAAAACCCTAGTTTTTGGAGATGGATGGATTTTCTTCTTAAATTCTTCCTTTATTATTGATTTCGAAACTATAGTATTTTGTGTTGAGTAATAAAATGATGTTGTGGTGATCTCTTGTATTTTTCTTAATTGATTTTGGAATTGTCACATGATAAATTTGGGGATTTTTGAGATATGCTTGTAAATTGAGAAATTTAGTTTGGTATTGCATCTCTCATGAGTGTGGGAGAACCATGGGTGGCCTTTGACGAGATATCGTAGAGTGGGTAGACGTTATTCATACTCTATGTGGGTTTGAACTTTTCCTACCACTCGTAATGGAGTTAGTGCTTTGGTAAGTCTAACCACTATTGCTCTTGGGTATCGAGGTGGAGGGTTAGTATACTAATGCCTAGGTTGGATACGTCACTGCCCTTGGTATGGTATACGCCCTTCCTAAAGGTTGGATATCTTTGAGAAGATTTGGGTGTGTGTGTGGGGGCTAGATGTTACTCAATGCGTCGATTCATGTGGGATGGCTTACATCATGGTTGGGATACATGTATATATTGTTGTGAAATGTTCAAGTTATGAATTATTGTTCATTGTACTAGAAATAGTTTCTACAAGAATTTTGAGAAGTATGAGATTCCGCAATAATTTGGGAGAAACTGTTTATGGTGGAATGGATTATTAGCTGTATATTGGTTTTACTTATGCATTAAATTACTGATGTTGCTTCAACTTGAGATCTGTTCAAATGTCCTTGTTTTCTTCAAAAATTCATATATGCTATTTGTGAAAGGTGACCGACCGATTTTATATGCTTTTCTAAACCTTGTTCGAGTTTGGGATGAATGTTGCTACAGAGCTTAGTGCTCACCCCCCTACAAACTACATTTTTCAGATTATATACTGGAGGAGGATTTAAGAGTAAGTGAATCGGCACATCGGGAGATTCCCGTAGACGGGCATGTTGATCCCGATGTGGACGCTTAGAACAACATTACTTTTTATTCTAGACTAGAAAATTTACTTTGAAAATATTGTGAAGTCTAGACTCTTTTGTAATTCCGCTGCGAGTTTATGTTTAATTCTTTTGGGATGTAATTATCTTACTTTTGGGATCATATTCTTTTGGGGATATATTCGTCATGTTTTGGCGTATTCTTTTGGGAACGAGATTGTGAAAATTACCTTTGATGTATGAAATTTCTTTGTGGATGAATTATTTAGTTGCTCTCATGGTGTGAATGGTTTTAGTTTGTAATGTCGTCCAAGGTGGATTTTGGGGCGTTACACTACTCAGTTATCCATGATACGCACTAGTCCCTCCTCGAAGGTCCCATCCGCATCAGCAATCATCTCACCCCAATCCACCATATGTGTTGGATCTAGAGTATACTTCCGGAACATAGAGACATAGAACACCGCGTGAACACCTGATAGATTTGACAGTAATGTCAATCGGTAAGCCACTGTATCCACCCTCTCGAGTACCTCAAAGGGCCCGAGAAACCTCGATGACAGCTTCCCTCATTTTCTGAACTTAACCACTCCTCTCTTAGGCATCACCTTCAAGAAGACGTGATTTCCTACCTCAAACTCCAGAGGTTGTCGCCGTCTGTCATCATAGCTCTTCTACCGGCTCTGAGCTGTAAGAAGACACTTTCGAATCAAGTCCACCTTCTCTGAGGTGTCTCTAATCAAATCCAGACCCGTAGAGGGTCTCTCTCCCACCTCCGTCCAAGAAACTGAAAAACGGCAAGGCCTCCCATAAAGTGCCTCATAGGGTGTCATCTGTATGCTCGCCTGATAACTGTTATTGTAGACGAATTCCACTAAGGGTAAGTGATCTTCCCAACTACCCTTGAGATCTAGGACTTATGCCCGCAGCATGTCCTCTAATATCTAGATGGTCCTCTCCGACTGACCAGCCGTCTGGGGATGAAATGTTGTACTCATCGTCAATTGAGCCCCCATAGCCCATTGGAAGCTCTCCCAAAAGTGGGCGGTGAACCTGGGATCCCGATCTGATACTGTAGATACAGGCACCCCATGCAACCTGACAATCTCCTGTATGTACAATCTATAGAATTCCTCCTATCAAAAGGTCATCTACACCACCAAAAAGTGCGCCGACTTGGTAAGCCGGTCCACTATCACCCACACCGCATCATGTCCCCACGATGTTCGTGGCAAGTGGGTCCCAAAATCCATCATGATATGCTCCCACTTCAACTCAGCTACCTCCAAGGGCTGGAGTAACCCTACTGGCCTCTAATGTTCAGCCTTAACCTACTGACACGTGAGACATCTACTAGCAAAGTCACCAACCTGCCTCTTTATCCCACTCCAATAATACTAGCGATAAAGATCATAGTACATCTTCGTGCCACCTAGACGCACTGCAAATCGGGAGCAGTGGAACTCCCTAAGGATCTCCTATCTTAGATCTGTTAATTGGGGAACTATGACCATTCCCTTGCACTGAAGGCTGTCATCTAAGTTAATGGCCCAACCCTCATCACCAGTACCCACCTGTACTCGGTCCCTAATGGATAATAACTTGGGGTCCTGACTCTGGGACTCAATCACCCTGCTTTGTAGGGAAGGCATAGCCACCAAGCTCCCTAAAATGTCCTAAGCCTGATCCCTATAGTGTAGCCCAAACTGTCCTACAATCTCAAGCATCTCCCACTCCCAGGAAGCCACACTAGCCAAGACTCCCCTTGACTTCCGGTTGAATGCATTAGCCACCACTTTGCCTTACTAGGATGGTAGTGCAAAGTGAAATCATAACCCTCCAAATACTCCATCCATCGGCGCTGCCTCATTTTGAGGTTTCGCTGAGAAAAAATATACTTCAGACTCTTGTGATCTGAAAATACCTCAAATTGTTCTCCGTATAAGTAGTGGAGCCAAGTCTTCAAGGCAAAGACAATGGTCGCCAACTCCATGTCATGCGTGGGATAATTCCTCTCATGATTTTTTAGTTGTTGAGAACCATAAGCTACCACCCTCCCGGACTGCATCAAAACACAACCGAGTCCATCTTTAGAGGCATCACAGTACACTGTGTACATCTATCCTCTCTCCGAAACTATCAAAATAGATGCTGAAGTAAGCCTCCTTTTTAACTTCTGCAATGCCTTCTCACACGAATCATCCCACTGAAACTTGACCTCGTTCCGGGTCAACTTCGTCATAGGTGTAACTAATCGGGAAAAGTCCTAGATGAACCTTCGATAGTACCCCGCCAATCCCAAGAAACTGCGTATCTCAAAGAGTGACTTCGGCCTCTCCCAATTTATGACTGCCTCAACTTTTTTTGGGTCTACAAATATCTCCGAAGCCGACACGATGTGTCCCAAAAATTCCACCTCAATAAGTCAAAATTCAAATTTGCTGAACTTGGCATACAACTGATGATCTCTCAAGGTCTAAAGAACAACCCTCAGGTGACTCTTATGCTCCTCCTCAGACTTGGAATAGATCAAGATGTCGTCAACAAAAACCATGATGAACTAATCTAAATAAGGTTGGAACACCCTATGCATGAGATCCATGAATGCCGCCGGGGCGTTCGTTAATCCAAATGACATCACAGTAACTTGAAATGCCCATACCGCCTTCTGAACGCTGTCTTAGGGACATCCGCCTCCCTGATCCTCAACTAATGGTAGCTCGTGCAGATATCTATCTTGGAGTAGACCCGCGCTCTCCTCAAGAAATCAAATAAATCGTCAATCCTCGGCAAAGGGTACCTATTCTTAATGGTAACCTGGTTCAACTGCTGATAATCTATACACAACCGAAGGGTCTTATCCTTCTTCTTGGCAAACAACACCAGAGCGCCCCAAGGTGAGGTGCTCGGTCTAATAAAGCCCTTGTCCAACAATTCTTGCAATTGGACTTTGAGTTCTTGCAACTCAGCTGGCGCCATTCTATGCAGAGTCATAGAAATAGGAGATGTACCAAGATGTAACTCAATGCTGAAATCTACATCCCTATGGGTAGGTAATCCCAGTAATTTGTCCAAAAAAATATCCTCATATTCACACACAACCTGAGATAGACCTAAATCCTGTCTCACCTCGTCCTCTAGGGTAAGGCTTGCTAGCCAACCCATTAACTGTTCGTGCCATCTAGAGTCGTACACGGTTTGGGGTAAAATATCATGCTTTTCACCCTGGAACTTGAAACGAACACCATCAAGCGTATAAGCCGTGACCCTCTTCCGATCACAATCAATGACGACTCGATGTGCCGCCAACCAATCCATCCCGAGGATGACATCGAACTTCGACATGTCCATGACCCTAAGGTTCATGGTGAGTAAGACCACCGAGATCTCTAACTCACAACCTTGATATATTTGATCAGCACACACCCTAGCTCCTAGGGGTGAATTCACATAAAATGGCTCTTCCAAGGTTTCAACCTCTAAGCCCAAATCTTTCACACAAGATGTAACAATAAATGAATGCGATGCACCAAAATCAAACAATAATCTAGCCTATAAGTGAGAGAGTAAAAATATACCCTGTATTACCGATTGATCCACCAGCTCAGTCTGTGGCACCATGGCAGAAACAAGCCCCTAGGTTCCCAAAGTATCGGCTTATGAGCCCTGTCCTCAGCCTCGACCTATGCCCTGACCTGTTTGGCCTGTTTGTAGAGTCCCCGCTCGTGTAGTGGTAGGGGCCTGAGTGGCACCCTGGAACTAGTATTGGCTCGCTTGGCCCACGGTGGGGTAGTGAGGAGAAAGGTGTGTCTGTGGCTACCCCACCAACGACTTTGACTAATATGAGCCATAGCCTTGGGATCCCTGCCTCTAGGGACAATCTGGCTTCATGTGACCAGGCTGGTGACAGTGATAGCAAGTCCTCTGACCAGCCTGATATGTTGTCCTAAAGTTTCCCCCGCCTTGGGAAGAGCGACATTGGCCTTGGCCCTGATAGTCACAGCCCTGTCCCTAAAACCCTTGTGGGGTAGAAGTTCTCTGCCTTTTTCCTAAACTAGAAGAAGAGGATTGACCCTGTTTCTTCTTGTCCTTAACACTTGACTCCTAGTTGCTCCTTGCATCATCAATCTCTCTCTCAATAGCCATAGCTGTCTCGACCATCGAGTCCAAATCTTGCAAGTGGAGGCCCACAATTTTGCCCCCGATGGATAATTTTAAACAATCCTCGAACTTCCTCACCTTGGCCATATCCGTGGCTATGTAATCATCGGCAAAACAGGCTAATTCGGTGAACTTAGCCACGTATTCTATCACCATCATTGTCCCTTGTTGCAAGTCTAAGAACTCTCGGGCCTTTGCATGTCTTGCGGGCGCAGGGAAATACTTACCCATGAAAAGCTCACGAAACTCTCCCCATGTCATGGTCGCTAAGTCCTTTGCATCCTTCACCCAATCCCACCATAATTGGGCCACTCCCTCTAGCTGGAATGCAGTTAGCCTTATCTTTGAGGTATCAGAGGTGATCTCCATAGCCTCTAAAACCTTGTCGACTTGCCGGAACCAATGGTCGGCCACCATCGGATATGCCCCTCCCTTGAATATTGGAGGCTTGTGTGCCTTCAACTTTTGGAGATTACTCGTGCCTCCTTGCCTCACATTTGCATAGCGGGTGCAATGGTAGCCGCCGCAGTACCAGTAGCCTCTATAAAGGCCTGTTGGTCTAAGGCTGGTGGTGGCTGGTTGATGTTCCACCCACCGCCTCGGCGTCCTTTTCCTCTACTAGCCATCTACACACATGTTAGATAGCAATAGAGCACCAATTTAGTATCCCAAGTAGGGACCAACTTTAAACTCTGGAATTTATCTCCTTGTCTCCCTAGTAGACCTTATGCCTCTCACTAGTAGACCTTTACACCTTGAACTATCTCGTTCCCTTATTTTTCGACTCCCAAGGTTATGTTTTCTAACCTTAGTGTCCCTTTTCCATATACATTTTACCATGTATATCATGCACATAATCACATAGCATGTAATCATGTAACAAATGTAAGCACATAAGATTAAATGTACAATGCATGCAATGGTCTAGACCCAATACCCATCAAGCCCTAGAAAATCCGTATACATAAGCTCTGATACCAAGCTGTGACGCCCCAAAATTCAAGGGTCCTTTGTTAATCTGTTGATCACCCATCAACCCGCAAAATTACCCGTGATTGTTGCCCATTCCGGTATCACGTTTATCACATCCCTTTAACCGGAATTACAACCCACAAGAGGATCATGTTTTCTTTAATCATTTAATCCCATCGAGGTTCAATATACCCCAATGTATCTCATTTAAGGTCCATTTGTGTCATTAGAACCAAATAACACATAGCCTAAAAGCATGGCAATGCATTCTTAAAATTTCAGATTTTTGGAAAACCTTCCGGAAGGTTTTGCTCGACCATCTGGAAGGTTTTACTTACTGGAAAAGGTCCTTCAAAGATTTTTCATCGACATTCCGGTAGGTCTTCACAAACCTTCCAGAAGGTTGACCTTCCAAAAGGTTGACCTTCTAGTAGGTTTCCCCAACCTTCTAGAAGATTTTGCTTACTGAAATCCTATCTTGAAGAAAGATGTGTCAACCTTCCGGAATGTGTGTTCAAACCTCCTAGACGAAGTTGCACACTAGATTCCTTATTTTCTAAAGAATATGAAGATCTTCCAGAAGGTTTCACCCACTGTTCGACAAATTTCCTTGTCTGTCCTAACCTTCCAGAAGGTTTTGTCTAGACCTTCCGGAAAGTTTTACCCAGAATTTTCTGTTTCACCTATTTTTCATTTCTAATTCATTCCAAACCTTCCCACAAACATCCCAAACATGTAAAGTATGGTTTTTCACATAAGACTTGATACATAAAAGTTTGATTACAATTAATTCCATATGATTACAAGCCCATTTACACAATTACATGCTCAAAATGGAATTTTACAAAAAAATTACAAAAACTTGTTTTCAAAAGCCACAAATTGGCTTTTTTTCATCGTTGAGGCCCCGATTGTGAGTCTTCCCCCGCCATTGGTGTTACACGTCCAATGACTACTTATGACCTCCAGGTCTTTCTTGGGGTGGGTATTTATGGACTTACACCAACGGTCACCCAATCGATATAGAATTCATGGACTTCCACCAACGGTCACCCAATCGACACGGAATTCATGGACTTCCACCAACGGTTCTGCATACACCGACACACTTTATGGGCTCTTATACCAACGAAAGTGCGCATATGAACACCGGGCTTCTCATTTGACGGATAGTCTAGCTCTTCTTGCTAACTCCGACCTAATTCTTTTTCATGCAACCGTGTGACTCAGCCGGATATTCAATCCAACTTTCCCGAGCCCACCCATCATCCATCTATGTGGTGTTTGATGCCAACCATGCACCCACACCCATAAAATGTGATGTCTCCGTCCATATGGAATGTAATGCACCATTGCTATTTCAATGTTATGCCCACATGTAATGAATGTCATATGAGCAACTTTAACCACATGTATACATATATCATGCAATTTATCACCAATTTCATCACAATGTCAATATATCAATGAACATATACCAACATTTCATTTTCAATAGTAATTCACAAGCACGTTATTTCCTTATATATATACCAATAACACACTTTGTTCACAAGGCATAATTTAAGCACATAGCATGCCCACATAATATCAAATTCCATGGGATTACACAAATAATTACCACATATCAATTCCAAACTACGAATTTAATTTAAATTAGATCAATTCCCCATACCCAATTCACCAAATCAATCAAATTCATCAACTACAATCCATAGGCAAATAACCTACCCATTACATAAAACACCTTAATTTGTAAAAAAAATCTGAGTAGAAACGAGCCCTACCTCTTGAAGTGTAAAACCGATGGTAGAACCTTTAAGAATATCCCCCAAGTCCAAAATTTTGATTTTCCAAAATCCCGCCCTTGGAATCTTCGGTGAAACCCGTTGTTTTTGGTGTAGACGCGTGGCCCTCGACCAGAGCAACTTTAATTCTTGGCTTGTGTGGATTTGAGCTCTAGAATATCGTAGATCGTAGAGAGAAGGCGGAGTTTTTTCTCTCTTTTTCCTCTCTTCTCTATCGGCTAATCAGATGAACACCAAATGGAGCAAAAAATCAGATTTTCCCCATTTTTATAGTCTTTGAATACTTGGCCCATATTGTGTCACACAACCCTATTTTTATCGGGTCTGTTTTCGTTCCGAAACGATTAAATTTTATTCCGGTTCAAGTTCAAAATATTTTTATTTTAATTTGATTTCAATTACTATCCATCTTTCAAAATTTTATTAAAAATCTCATTTTTGGTCACTCGACACTCGGTTGCCTCGTAAAACGCAAAAAATTTGACTATTTCAAAATTTGATGAAAATTGATAGGGTAACTAGATTTCATGAGATGAATCCAACGGTGAGGTTTGTTTCATCGTCCAGGGTCTGAAAAAATTCAGGTTTTTGACCTGTGCTGTAGCGACAATTTACCGTTTTGTCCTTTTTGTAAAAAGTTTAAATTTACCGTGTTTTACACTTTTCAACTTTTTTTTCTTGTTGAGCATTACTTTTATCTTTTATTCTTCCTTGTTATTCTTTCTTCTTCTTTCATGTCTTTCATGATTGAGAATTCTACCAACAATTCCCAAACATATAGCAAATACATAGCAAATCTTTGGATAACCAATGTAGGGTATATATCTTTTATGCTTGGTTTGGTTGTTAATTGGCAAAAAATGAAAATTCATTAAAGATCAATCACAGCTTCTAAGGACAATGAAAAGAACGAATAGACTTAAAGCTCAAATAAATTCCAAAAACTACCTAAAATCATTTCTCATAATGTATGGATGAGTGTTGCTTTTTTTTTTAGATATAGCCTACTAATCACCCATGTTCTCCTAATTANTTCCATGGGATTACACAAATAATTACCACATATCAATTCCAAACTACGAATTTAATTTAAATTAGATCAATTCCCCATACCCAATTCACCAAATCAATCAAATTCATCAACTACAATCCATAGGCAAATAACCTACCCATTACATAAAACACCTTAATTTGTAAAAAAAATCTGAGTAGAAACGAGCCCTACCTCTTGAAGTGTAAAACCGATGGTAGAACCTTTAAGAATATCCCCCAAGTCCAAAATTTTGATTTTCCAAAATCCCGCCCTTGGAATCTTCGGTGAAACCCGTTGTTTTTGGTGTAGACGCGTGGCCCTCGACCAGAGCAACTTTAATTCTTGGCTTGTGTGGATTTGAGCTCTAGAATATCGTAGATCGTAGAGAGAAGGCGGAGTTTTTTCTCTCTTTTTCCTCTCTTCTCTATCGGCTAATCAGATGAACACCAAATGGAGCAAAAAATCAGATTTTCCCCATTTTTATAGTCTTTGAATACTTGGCCCATATTGTGTCACACAACCCTATTTTTATCGGGTCTGTTTTCGTTCCGAAACGATTAAATTTTATTCCGGTTCAAGTTCAAAATATTTTTATTTTAATTTGATTTCAATTACTATCCATCTTTCAAAATTTTATTAAAAATCTCATTTTTGGTCACTCGACACTCGGTTGCCTCGTAAAACGCAAAAAATTTGACTATTTCAAAATTTGATGAAAATTGATAGGGTAACTAGATTTCATGAGATGAATCCAACGGTGAGGTTTGTTTCATCGTCCAGGGTCTGAAAAAATTCAGGTTTTTGACCTGTGCTGTAGCGACAATTTACCGTTTTGTCCTTTTTGTAAAAAGTTTAAATTTACCGTGTTTTACACTTTTCAACTTTTTTTTCTTGTTGAGCATTACTTTTATCTTTTATTCTTCCTTGTTATTCTTTCTTCTTCTTTCATGTCTTTCATGATTGAGAATTCTACCAACAATTCCCAAACATATAGCAAATACATAGCAAATCTTTGGATAACCAATGTAGGGTATATATCTTTTATGCTTGGTTTGGTTGTTAATTGGCAAAAAATGAAAATTCATTAAAGATCAATCACAGCTTCTAAGGACAATGAAAAGAACGAATAGACTTAAAGCTCAAATAAATTCCAAAAACTACCTAAAATCATTTCTCATAATGTATGGATGAGTGTTGCTTTTTTTTTTAGATATAGCCTACTAATCACCCATGTTCTCCTAATTAAAAAACAATAAAGAGATTATTGAATGGAATTGAATTGGAAAAAATATTCTTCTGTAAATATATTTTAACCCTCCAAAAATGATAGCCACAAAATTTATAGGGTCTATACATGCATATCCACTATAGATGTCAAGCTTTTCAAAATATAAAACTCATTCAATAAATCATCAAAAATTAACATGGACATAGTGGACATAGTTTTAAGTGTCAAATAGAAACATAAGTACTCAAACATAGAATAAAATCTCATAGAGTATTACTATTCAATCAATTCGAGTTTCAACTAGCAAATCTAAACTTCACATAATAAGAAACAACAATAGAACCCAATATAATTAATGCATTGTCCTCAATGCAAAAGAAGTAATGCAATGAGAAAAAATTAAAAAAAGAGAAGGGAAGGAAAACACCTGGAGAAAAAAATCCTAATTTAAATAACAAATTCAAAACAAAGAAGAAAAATTAGCATAATATAAAAAAAATAAAGAAATAAAAACTAAAACTACTATGTACAAACCTTTTTTGTTTTTGACAAAGGGATCATCTGGGCACCAATTGCCCGTTGCCCAACTCCCATCGAGACTTGGCTCTTCCAATGAACTTTTTCTTTCTTATCTTTTTCTCAACTACCACAACTTGGCTTTATTCTTTAGTCAGAAGGGGAAAAGCTTCAATCTAGCATGCTTGGAATTATCCTAAAATGTCCCACATACCTTGTCAAATTCTTTCAAATGTAGGTATTGGTTCTCAGAATCGAGACCATGGAATTGTGGCAGAAGTTAGATGGTCCTAGGTTTAACCGTGAATATGGGTGCATTAGCAGGGAATACAAAACAAGATGACATAGTGCTCATAATGGGGTGTAGGTATTCCTCGAGAGTGTTCAGACCTGCTGGCCAAGCTCTTGTGCAATATTGTTCTATTGATCACCCATCGCGCTACTAGTGTGACTTAAATCAAATGTAGGGGCAAGGGCAGACATAGGGAATGATGGACTTGATGAACTAACGGATCCTACTAACTCTTTAAATGAAGATGGTTGATCAAAGTCAGAGTGTGGACCACTATACATGCAAATATAAAACTCATAGATGAATGCAAATCAAATAAATTAACCGCTAAAAATTAATAAAATATTATTAGAAAAAATTTACAATAATTAATATAAAAAAATTGAAAGAAATCTACAAGATGGCACGAAGTTACCTAGAAAAGAGTGCCAAAAAACTTGCTTGATCCCGAATTGGTGCACCCATGTGCAGGTGGTCAATTGTAGTAATAACTCGGTGGTCATAGGTGGATCCTCAAGGATTGAATAGATGATAGAAAGGTAAAAAGGAAGAATAGTTTATGGATCATTTGAAATAGGGAATTCTTTTAATTTAAAGAAAATTCCTTATTGGGAAAAATTACTCTTAAGTTTTGGGATCAAGGATTATTTATGCACATAAAAACTTATACCTATGCAATTATATTTTACCTCGGTTAACTTCCAATTTCAATGTACTTAACCAGAATATATTGCTTTGAAAACCAAGAGTTGATTGATATGAAAATAAGAATTTAAAAAATAGTATTGTAGACTCTCAAAGAAGTATAAGAATTACACAGACCAAAAAATAATCAAGTTGATAAGTAATCAAATATGTATACAGAATACAATTCTTTAGTAGAATTCCTTCATTCAATCTTAGAACAATAAAATATAAATAATTTAAGAAAAATAAAGAATAATTTCATAAATAATAATAATTTGATTTACAATCCCAAAAACCCTACCCTAACTAAAGAGTTAAGAGAAAACTACTCACAACACATGGCAACTCTTTTCAAAAGCTGGGAAAATAAAACTAAAGAAAAGGTTAGGAATAATAGCCCTCTTCTACATAATGATAATGAGAGGATTCCCAAGGTATTTTTGGAGTTTTTCCACAATTAGACTCCTACTAGGTAAAAACATATGCAGAGAAAATCAGAAGGCACGTTTAAATCGAGATTCACCATTCAAAAGGTTGAGAGTCTAACGCACGAGTTCAAATGGAGAAAGCAAATTCGAATGGACTGCATTTGAAAGGACAAGAGGCATTTGAACGGTTTAAATCTTCTAGAATTTACAACTTCATAGCAGCATTCAAACGGAGGATGTGCGTTCAAATGGAGAGAGCCAGTATCGTCAAAGCAACATTTGAATATATTCATCATTTAAATGGTCTTCATTCTCTTGATTTCTTCATTGCGAACTTGTGTTCAAAAGATGATTATGCGTCCGAACTGACTTATTTATCTGAAATGCCTTAACCCATGCTCCAACGTCTTTGGAGTTGATGTAAACTTCATCCTTTGTTTCAACATTATCAATACCAAATCAACCTCCTCATTTACATTTTGATCCCATGGAGTTCACTTTAATCTCCAATCACTCAAGATTGGGCCAATGAATAAATTAGATCTATGAATTGATCTAGTCCTTTAATACCTCGATCAAATATAAACCCTTTTGATATAAGCATGGCCTATTATTTGAGAGACAAGGAGGTAATAGACCTAAATGTTCATTCTCTAAAAGAATATTTACATCCTACAAGAAATAGTGCCCCATTTTTCTTTATATTTCCTGATAATGCACTAAATTTTAATGTGAAGTCTAGTATAGTCCAACTGTTGCCTCAATTCCATGGCCTTGATTCTTTAAATTCATATCTACACATGAAATAATTTGAGGAGGTTTGTGGGATGTTCCAAAATAATTTAGATCTGGCCCAATTTAAGGCTAAACAATGGTTAAATTCATTAAAAGTCTCATTCTATACCAAATTGGCTAGCCCATCAAACATAATTTTTCCCTCTCAGTTAGCCTCAATTCCATGGCTTGTGTTTTGGACTTTAAGGGCAGTTGAAGTGAACATTTACCATTGGTTGAATTTGCATACAATAACTGCTACCACGCTAGCATTTGGAAAGACACCTTATGAGGTATTGTATGGGAGACCGTGTAGATCACCAATGTGTTGAGAAAAACCTAGAGGGAATAGCTTATTTTGATCAGAAATTGTTAGAGTGACTAAGAAAAAATTCCAGTTATTTCGGGTAAGATTACACACGACTCAGAGTAGACAAAAAGATATGCTAATAAGAGGAGAAGATCTTTGGAATTTCAGTTAGGAGACTATGTGTTTCTCAAGGTGTCACCTAAGAAGGGAGTGTTCAGATTCGACAAGAAGGGAAGTTAGCCCAAGGTACACCAGGCCATTTGAGGTTATTAGAGTGGCAAGAAAGGTATCCTATCAACTCAGATTATCGGCTCAGTTGTCAAGGGTACACGATGTGTTTCACATAACCATGCTAAGGAAATGTGAACTAGATACATCGCATATGGTAGATTTGGAAGGAACTAAAATTTAGGATGGAGTAACATATGAAGAGAAACCAGTGATGATAGTTGACATCAAAGAGAAGGTGTTTCGTAATATGATTATCTTACTGGTGAAAGTATGGTGGCAACAACAAGGAGTGGAGAAAGCTACATAGTAACTAGAATTGGAGATGCGAGAGAAGTACCCACATCTATTCTTTACTTAAGGTAAGTTTCGAGGAAGAAACTTGCTTTTAAGGGGTGGATTGTAAACCCCTGTGTATTTATAAATTTATAGATAATATGTCCTATGTGTTGTATGGAAAAATAATATGCTAGACAGAAGTTAGGAAGATAATAACTAGATACTATCCTAGTAAGTGCAAATTTTTAATTTTTCATTAGATTGACCTAAAATTTGGATAGTAAAAACTAGATCTCAAGATCTATAAAGTGTATTTCACAAAGATTACGTGAATCGACTTATAAGTAGGTCAAGACTGTACTAGAAGTTAAGGCAGAAGTATAGGTCCACGTCTGTACGCCAATCACGTCTGAATGGAGCTTGGTTATAGTACTTTGGTGTCAAATAGAAAGTCTAACAGAAATCGATATATTGGGAGTAAGAAATATTCGAACGCCAATCTTCTGTTCGAACGCAAGTGCCTTTTTAACATCGATCAGGCTTGTGATAATTGTTCAGATTCTGACCCTATAAATGCCTTAAAAACATCCCTTTAGTCATATTCCTTCAATTTTTAGTAGGCAACACTATAGAGTGAAAGAAAAGGATAAAATACAAGGATTCAAAAGGATTTCAAGTAGGAGACGAATCAAAGCATTAGGGTTTCACCAAACATCGGATTAAGGGTAGGAGTTCTTTCTCAAATCCACACATTGATATGGTTGATCGTTATATGACTTCAATCTCTAAATATATGTTAGATAAACAATTCTTACCAATTTTTTCTAACTACATGAATCGTTGTCTTGAATATATATAATTTACATTCGAGATTTAATCGTTCTTGATTTGAAAACCCAAGTTTTTTATTGTGATCAATATAAACATGTTTTTTGAAGTTCTCTTTTTTGTTTTCTTAAAGTATTCTTGTTTGAATGTTGTTGAATTATGATTCTTGGTTACCATTGAATTTTTTGGAAAATTATAGAAATTATCTCTTGTATGGGTGGTGCGATAAACTTGAATTACACTCGAATCTATATCACAGAGTGTGTAGATGTTGTTTTTTAGCTCAAGGTGGTTCGAAGGTTTCCTATCACTCACAATGGGGTTGGATCATTTTGAGGACCAAACCTCTATTTGTTTATGATGATCAAAGATGGGGGTTAGTATACTAGTCCTGTGTAGGATTCATCACTATCGATGTGTCGATATACACCCTTCCAAATGATTTATGGCCTTGCGGGGATTGATTGGTTGGCTTGTTGGGTGGTGTGGACTAGATATGATTGTTGTGTAGTTTCATGCTAGACAGTCTGTATACATGAGACTATTTTGAAAGTTTTTTACTCTCCTATGTGAAATTTACTGTTCAATATCATAAACTACAGATCATGTTAACTATCCCATTTTACTTCAAATGTATTATATTTTATTTTCAAAAAAGGAGGCTTACCTAATTTTAATGATTTTTAAACCTTGTTAGGTTTGAGAGGATTTCTTTACTAGGATTTTTGCTCATCCTACACTATAAATATAATTTCAAATTTTTGCATTGAGGAGGACATCACACTAGGCGAGCAAGTTGATTGCGATGCCAAGGTAGATCATGATGTTGATCTGGACATGGATGGTTAGAGATACTTTCTTTAGTTTTAAATCCAAATTGTGAATGACTTGAAATAATGTTCTTGGAATATTTCTTTTATTGGTTAGTTTTGGAAGATTATCATTTTGGGTTTTGGATGTAAACTTAAGGAATTTTTTATGTTTCTTTTGAAGATTTATCTAGTTAGTCTTTGAACGTGGATTGGTTTTTACTATTTAATGATTACATTAGATGCTCTCATGGTTGGATGTTGTACAGGTACTGATGTCTTCTATGGTATATGTGAAACTCAGAGAAATTTGAACTTTTTCCGACAAAGGGCAAAATAGTAATTTGTCACTATTATGCGGGATTAAAATGCATATTTGTATAGAGCTCAGATTAAGCAACGGACTTCACTGTTAGATTCGTGTCACGAAATTGATTTATCACGTCAAATTTTGAGATAGTCAAATTTTGCACGTTTTTCGAGACAATAGGATGACGAATGAACTTTTAAACGTCCCAAAAATGGAAATTATCAAAATTCCTTATAATTGAATACAAGTTCAAATAAAATTTATTTGAAGTAAAACTGAGATTTAATTAAGTCGTTTCAGGTTAAAAACGGACTCGGAAGTGATAAACGAGCGGGACAACTTGGACCGCGAAATTAAAAGTATAAATAGAGCCAAATATCTGAAAAATCAGATATTTCTCAACCCTTAGTCAGCTGAGTTCAGACATGTGAAGAGGAGAAGAGAGAAAAGAGAGTAAAACCAAAAACTTCTACCTTTCTCCTTCGATTCTTGGAGTTCCGTCGGTCATAATCTGTCGGACCAAGAGTTAAAGTTGGTCTGCACGACGAGGGCTATGCGTACGTACCAAGAATGAAGAGTATCACCGAAGATCCGAGAGGAGAATTTTGGGGAAATCAAGGTTTTGGGGGCTAGAAGTGTGTCTTGAGGCTTCTACTCTTTCTTATACGCTTCAAGAGGTAGGGGTTCTCCTACTTTGGTTCATTTTCCACTTTTAGTGTTATATAAAATGTGTGGGTTAATGGGAATATGTATTTCACTCTTTTATGCATTAAGACATGGGTGAAATGGGTATGAAAAAGGAGTATGTAAATGGGTTGGAATAGATTTTCCTAGCTTGAAATTGTGAAGTGGAAATTACTTGGTTGGTAATTCCATGGGAAAGGTGGTTATATGAGCATGCTATATGTGTTATAATATACTTTGTGAATGAGGTGCAAATCCTTGTTTGATAACATGAATTGTTGCCTTGAAGGTGTTTGCCAAAATGCCTATGTGTGGATTAAGTTGTTATGACATAGTGATGTATAACATGCTTAGAAAATGTGTTGAAAAGAAATGTTAATATGTGCTCATTGAGATATTGACATTGTATTGATTTATGGAATTTATATGCCTATAATATAAATTGCCATGACACATGTTGAGATGTGTGGTTTAATTTGTCCATATGACATCCATTACATATGGAACATGATACGTGTTTAATTTGGCTCACGACATTCATTACATTGCATATGCACAGGATCACATCGCATTTTATGGATGTGAGTGCATGGTTGATATCAAACACCAAGTAGGTGGGTGATAAGTGGGCTCGATACCGTTGGACCAAGGTCCGACAGAGTCGCACGGTTGCATGGCATGAAAAACTTGTGTCGGGTATAACAAGAAGGGCTAGACACGTCCTCGGGTGCAAGACCCGGCTACTGGTTTTATATACTTCCTACGGTGCAAGTCCAAAAAAGTGTATCGATTTGTGGAGCCGGTGGTGCGACACTAAAAGTCCGCTACCCAAACAAAGACACATGGTTTTATTATATAATGATTTCATTTGATGGGAAACATCCATGAATGAAAGTGGTTTTATGAATATGTGGTGGGTGTTTTAAAAATGATCATTGAATGTATTTCATCAATGATAAATGTTGTACACTTGCATTGCATAGTGTGATGAGAGCCAGTGAAGGCTTGGGTGGACGTGCGTGAGTGAGTCTCATCTTATTTCATGACATGACATGATAGATTCCAACATGAATTGAATATTCTTGCATTGGAATGGATATTGGTTGAGTGTTGTTGCATGTATACATTCATATGCACTTAGGTGATAAGTATTCTACTGGGCGTTGGCTCACCCTATACGGGAAATATTTCAGGTACGGGGCATATTCCGGTGGATGACACACATACGGGGCCTCTAAGGTGAAGAAGAGTCGGGTTGTGGCTCTTGTACCGAGTTTTATGTAAAACTTTTGGTTTGATTCCATTTTGGCATGTATTGGGGTATATTGAACCTTGGTTGGATTAAAAAATTGAAAGAACACGGGTTACACATGTGAGTTAAAATTCTAGGTAAAGGGATACTATTACGTGATGTTGGATTATGCGGCACTCACGGATATTTCCGTAGGTTGACGGTGGTCAATGGGAGCCCTAGATTTTGGGGCGTCACAGTAGATTTTGGGGCATTACAGTTGTGGTGATGCAATAAGATGCACGTGCCTCTCCTAATGTGGTGACATGCATGATTTCTATTTTTGGTAGAGATGCACACATTTTCGTTGACCCTGGCTCTACACGTTCATTTGTTCCATATACATTTAGCATGAATTGGGACCAACCCTCTATACCTTTGGACTATAGTTTGTCTATTTCCACACCAGTAGGCGAGGTGGTGTTCGCAGACACTGTATATAGGGGTTGTGTTGTACATTTGGGTGCTCAGGAATTATTTGTAGATTTGATTGCACTTGATATCTGGGACTTTGATTTGATATTAGGGATTGATTGGTTGTTTGCATATCATGCTTCTGTAGATTGTTTCAACAAAGAGGTTATTTTTTCAAATACCAGATGAACCTAAATTCAAGTTTCCTGTTCACCGAAAAGTGACTTTTAATTGTTTGATATCAGCAGTCAAAGCTAGGAAGTTGTGAAGGTTATAGTGAAAGATATCATTAAGAACGAGGTAAAGCTATCTGATTTACCAGTGGGTTGTGAGTTTCCAAATGTGTTTTTGGATGAGTTACTGGAATTACCATACGACAGAGGGTTGAATTTGTCATCAAAGGGATTTCACCCATATCTAGTGCTCCATATCGTATGGCACCCTATACATTAAAAGAGATTGAAAGATTAGTTACGAAATTAATTAAATCGAGGTTTTATTCAGCCTAATGTTTCTCCATGGGGAGCTCCAGTATTGTTTTTGGCAAAGAAAGATGGTACCTTGCGTTTTATGTATTAATTATCGACAACTTAACAACATAACAATTTGTAATAAATATCATTTACCTTGGATTAATGAATTTTTTTAAGCAATTTCAAGGGCTGAGAGTATATTATAAAATTGATTTCTGATCTTGGTATCATGAGTTGAGGGTTAGAATAAGTAATGTGTCGAAGACAGCTTTCTGCACAGGTAGGTTTTATGGATGTAATGAACAGGGTATTTTGACACAATTTAGATTCTTTTGTTATTGCTTTCATTGATGAATGCTCATAGTAAGGAGGAATATGAGCAACATTTGAGTGTTGTGTTGTAGATTTTATGAGTACAATAAATTATTTGCAAAATTTAGCAAATGCGAGTTCTAGATATACAACGTAGTCTTTCTGGGACATTATTTCTAGAGTGGAAGCTATGGTAAAATGGGAACCCGGTAATGTGTCCAAGATCAAGAGTTTCTTGGGATTAAAAGGCTATTACCATAGATTCATTATGGGCTTCTCATCACTTGCTTATATCATCGAATATTATAGTATTTTCATTTCAATACAAAATTTGACTTATATTATAATCATTCAACTCATTTTGACGCAAAGAATATGTATTTAAAGTTCATTTGTTTATTTGAAAATTTTTAAAAAAATTCTTAATTATATAGAATCATAATTAACTACCTAATTAATTTATGGTATGAGATAAAAAGAAAGAGTTATAAGAGTGATAGAAGTCTTAGAATTGTGGAAAGAATGAAAGTTAAGATTGGTAGAGGGAATTTCGCATTAGAACTATCAGATCAATAATCGTCAAGCGATCTTAGCCGCAAAAAGTTCAAAATAAACTTTTCTAGCTACTTTATTATATAGATTTTTTGTTTTTTTTTGGTGTAAGGTATGACTTATTTTATTTTTATTGGTGATTAGCTTGGGCTTTGTATTTTTATTTTTTGGAAGAATTATTTTGTTTTTATTGGTCATTTGTTATATTTTTTATTGGAGAATTGCTTGGGCTTTGGATTTTTATTTTTGGGGGATTTGTTTTGTTTTTATTGGTTACTTGTTATTTTTTTAACTTTTTTGGTGCAATTGGTATCACTTGTTTTTCTTATTGCTGATTAGCTTGGGCTTTTTTTTTTTTAATTATTATTTTGAGAACTATATGTTTGCATATATTAGATTTTTTGTTTTTTTTTTTATAAATAATAGCTTGAAGGTTGAATCTATGGATTAGATATTGGTGATTAGATTGACATTGAATTTTTGTTTTTGTTTTTTTGGCACAATTGGTATGACTTAATTTTTTTATTGGTGATTAGATTGAGTTTTATTTTGAGTCAACTTTTTCTATCAGAAATTCAACTTTCAAAATAATGTGTAAAACCTATTAATTTTTTTTATATTTAATATTTTCTCATTCTACAAAATCATACAAAAATAAAATAAAACATTTTCTCATTTGGTTATTGTTTGTGGTCTTGTGCTGTTAGTGGTTACATGATTGATGGGGTCAATTGTTAAACATGCAAATCTTGAGTAAATAAGCAATTGAAAATAGCAAGACACATTAAACACATAACATCTATGCATAATAATACATTCATGTCAAAGCATGCACAACTAAACCAAGATAAAAATTAATTAAAAAGAACAAATATTTAATGATAATCACACAAGAAATTTTTAATATAAATTAAAAAAAACAAATTCATTACTACTTACCTAGTGAAGAAGACAATTCGTATTTTGGTAATGTATAGCTCTGTGAGAAAATAGTAATTAAATTGACAAAACAATTAGTCAAAATATCACATACACAATAATTGAAATAGATTCAATTACAATAGAAAGTAAGTAAGCAAGGAAGGGGGTGCTTACATTTATAAAAAATTTAGAGCCCAATTCAGATCAATACAAATATCTTCACTCTAAAGTGTAACCTGTCAAAAAAATATATTAAGTCAAATTTCAATGACTCTTTAAGAAAGTAAAAAAAATATTATAAATCCACAAATATAAAAACCTATACTATTAAAAATCACAAAGACATAACACTGACACGAAAGCACACAAAAATATTGTCACTCTAAAATCACACAGACATGAACACTGACACATGAACACAAAACACACGAAAAATACAAAACACACACACAGTTAGAGAGAGAAGAAACCTGAAAACACACATTGAAGACAGACATGAACCATGAACACACACAAAAAAACCCAAAACACACAATGATAACATAAACACACACATGAACACACAGGCAATCACACACACACATGAAAACATACTGTCACTATAAAATCAGACACGAACACTGACATTGTCACTCCAAAATCAGACATGAACACACACACACATGAATACTNATTAGATTGACATTGAATTTTTGTTTTTGTTTTTTTGGCACAATTGGTATGACTTAATTTTTTTATTGGTGATTAGATTGAGTTTTATTTTGAGTCAACTTTTTCTATCAGAAATTCAACTTTCAAAATAATGTGTAAAACCTATTAATTTTTTTTATATTTAATATTTTCTCATTCTACAAAATCATACAAAAATAAAATAAAACATTTTCTCATTTGGTTATTGTTTGTGGTCTTGTGCTGTTAGTGGTTACATGATTGATGGGGTCAATTGTTAAACATGCAAATCTTGAGTAAATAAGCAATTGAAAATAGCAAGACACATTAAACACATAACATCTATGCATAATAATACATTCATGTCAAAGCATGCACAACTAAACCAAGATAAAAATTAATTAAAAAGAACAAATATTTAATGATAATCACACAAGAAATTTTTAATATAAATTAAAAAAAACAAATTCATTACTACTTACCTAGTGAAGAAGACAATTCGTATTTTGGTAATGTATAGCTCTGTGAGAAAATAGTAATTAAATTGACAAAACAATTAGTCAAAATATCACATACACAATAATTGAAATAGATTCAATTACAATAGAAAGTAAGTAAGCAAGGAAGGGGGTGCTTACATTTATAAAAAATTTAGAGCCCAATTCAGATCAATACAAATATCTTCACTCTAAAGTGTAACCTGTCAAAAAAATATATTAAGTCAAATTTCAATGACTCTTTAAGAAAGTAAAAAAAATATTATAAATCCACAAATATAAAAACCTATACTATTAAAAATCACAAAGACATAACACTGACACGAAAGCACACAAAAATATTGTCACTCTAAAATCACACAGACATGAACACTGACACATGAACACAAAACACACGAAAAATACAAAACACACACACAGTTAGAGAGAGAAGAAACCTGAAAACACACATTGAAGACAGACATGAACCATGAACACACACAAAAAAACCCAAAACACACAATGATAACATAAACACACACATGAACACACAGGCAATCACACACACACATGAAAACATACTGTCACTATAAAATCAGACACGAACACTGACATTGTCACTCCAAAATCAGACATGAACACACACACACATGAATACTTAGGCACACATACACAAAAAAAAAACCCCAAAGCAGACAATGGCACACACACAATGTTAACTTAAACTCACACATGAACACACAGGCACATACATACACACATATGAAATCATATTATAACTCTAAAATCAGAAATGAACACACACATACATGAACATGCACATAGTCACTCTAAAATTAGACATGAACACACACAAAGACACACACATTAAACAAGCGCACACACATGCACAGTTACAGAGAGAGAGAGAGAGAGAAAATCTAAAGGGAGATACCTGGACTCCTTGTTGGCGGTGTAGCAAGTGTGCGTTGTGTTGTAGTGGGTGGTTCAATGTGTGTTACTAGTGCAAGATTGAGATAGAGTGTAAAATCTGGGTAAATTTGAATTTTTTTTAAAAAATGGCAAAACGGTAATTTGACACTATGATACGGGTTGAAAACTCAAAATTTTCTAGAGCTCGGATGACGAAACGGGCCTCACCATTGGATTCTTCTCCCGAAATCTAGTTACCTAATCAATTTTCGTCAAATTCTGAGACAATCAAATTTGTTTTCGCATTTTATAAGGCAATTGAGTCTCGGGTGACCCAAAATGCGAGATATGAAATACAATTTTGAAAGTTAAAAAATAATATAAAGCAAGTTGAAATAAAAATATTTTAAACTTGAATCGATACAAAATTTAATCATTTCAGGACGAAATCGAACCCAGAAATGGGGGATTTGTGGTGCAACGAGGGCCAAGTGTTTGTAGACTATAAAAGGGGGATAAAAATCAGATTTCTTACCCTATTCTCAGCTGGGTTTTTACGTTGGAAGAGAAGAGAGGGAAAGGAGAGGAAAAAATCAAAATTTTCACTTTCTCTCTATGATATATAGAGTTTCGTTGGTCGGATCGACTCGGGCCAAGAGTCAAAGTTCATCTACGCGTCGAGGGCTACAAAACCATACCAAAAGGGATGGATTTCACCAAATTTATAAAAATGAGCTTGGAAGAAATCAAGAATTTTAGGCGAGATTTGGGTTCTTAGAGCTTGCTAGCATTGTCTTACGCTTCAAGAGGTAGGGTTTTCTCCCTAACTAGGTTTATTTGCAACCTAGGTTTGTAATATGGAATGGATAAGTTGTTAGATATCTTTTGCACTTGCCTTTTGTTGTTAAATTGATGAAATGGGTAGTGAAAATGGGTAAATTCAATTCTAGTATAAATTGGTAAATATAAATTACTAGCTTGTGATTTCTTGGAAATTTTGATATATGGGCATGTTATGTGAATTAAGTGTGTTATTTTATGAGATTATGTGATAACATGGTTGGGCATTATTGTTGGGAATATGTTGATATATTGACATTGTGATGAATTACGGTAATTATATGCATGTGACATAATTTACCTTGGAATATGTTGATATGTGGTTAAATTGGTCCATTTGACATTCATAGCATATTGGGTATGATCTTTGTATTGCAATGGTGTATTACATTGCATATGCACGGAGACATTGTATTTTGTGGGAGTGTGTGTGCATGGTCATCATCAAACGCCATACTTGGTGAATGATGTGTGGGCTCGGGAAAGTTGGGCTATGGCCTGGCTAAGTTGCACGGTTTGCATTAAGAATTGGGTCAGACTTAGGAAGAAGGGCTAGACAATCCCTCGGGTGAGAGACTCGGTGATTTGGATATGCACTCCGTTGGTATAAGAGCACATAAAGTGTGTTAATGTATAAAGAACCATTGGTGGAAGTTCATGAATTTCGTGTTGGTTGGGTGCTCGTTAGTATAAGTCCATAAATACCCACCCCAAGAAAGACCCTAAGATTTTAAATAGTCATTGGATGTGTAACATCAATGGTGAGGGTTCAGAATGCTTGGGGGCTTTTAAACCATGTTTTGTAAAACTTTTGTGGAATTTGGTTTTGGTCATGTAAATATATAGAATATGGACCATGTTTTCTGTGAAAAACTTCATTATACATGTGTTGGGTTGATATGGAATGGATTGGAGTGGATTGGAAATAAAAAACAGGTGAAATAGGCAAAACTGGGTGCAATTGGCATTCGTACGCCACTTCCACATTTGAACATAGGCAACTCACAACACTTAGGGTTCTGTAGAGAACCAAAGTACTGGGAGTCACCCATGTTCGAACGCCATTTTCACGTTTGAACGCCATAATTTCACGTGCGAATATAAGGAGCTTACAGTACTTTTGCATCTCTACAGAGAACCTAAGTACTGGGAGTAGTCCATGTTCGAATGCCATTCCACGTTTGAACGTGGGGAGCTAAACTAAAAATTTGAAATGTTTTACTAGGCCCTTGGAGCTTGGGTTCTTTTCTTCAAACGATATAAATGGACATTAAATGAGTAAGCATTGATATATATTGGACCTTGGATGGGTCATATGATTGAAGTGTAGAAAGGTAGTACTTTGGTCATGGTCAAACACCTAAATGCCAATCCAATTAGGTAACTATGAAAGTGAATGGGAACTCCTCAGTGTCAATCCTACCTCAATTAGGATACTTGAGTGCCAATCCAATTACGTAACTGTCAAAGTAAGTGGGAGCTTCTCAATGTCATTCCTACTCTAAGTAGAATACTTGAATGCCAATCCTATCAGTAACTCCCAAGGTTGGCCTATAAATAGGTCCCTCCTCCTTTCCCTTTGTTCCATTCCTTGAGAGGGTTAGATTGAAGAGGGATGGAGGGCAAAGGTGGTGTGAGTGAAGTAGACACAAGCAAGGCAAGTATGGGCGCCACAGACACATGCGCAGCGGGCACTGGCACAGGCGTCGTGGACGTTGACCTGGGTGCATGAGCTGGTCGAGAGGTGGACATGGGCGCTCGGGGTGCTATAGTTGGCATTGGCACATGGGTAGGTGCAGGTATAGGAGTGGGCACAAGAGCCTGAGTGCAGGTGGCAGGTGTCATGGCACAAGTATTTGGGCTAGGTGTCAGGAATGAGCTATGCACGAAGACAAGGGCTGGACAAGTGGCGAGAGATGATAATGGTAGTGCTCCTCCTCATCCATGATGACACAAGTAACGTGGTAAAGTGACTACTGATTATTGTCTAAGGTGAGCTCTATCTCTAGCTACCTTAACACTGATGCTAAGATTGCTAGGATTATATCTACTTTTAGCATTACTCTTGTGTTGTTGTGCCATCGGGCTGAGATGGGGGAGCCAACCTTTGATGACTCCTTGGGGGACATTACTATTTATGAGGAGACAATTGAGGAGGGGTTAAGGTTTCGCATACCTTCTCCCGTTTGTCGGAGCCTTCATTATTTTTTACTCATGCCAAAGCATTTGTCACCCAATGGTTGGTGAGTTCTGTTGGGATTTCTTGCACTATGGAGGAGGGTGCATTATGAGGATGCCTCCCTTGAAGATTTTTCTATTGCTTATATTTTGAGTGAAACTCTTTCTACCAACTGCGACTAGTATTACTTCACTCCGAGGGGAGGAAAATTAATTGTTGGGCTGCGATCCAACTACCATAGCTGGAAAGATCGCTTCCTATTTTTTGGAGGAAAATGGGCTTCAGAGGCGTACAGGGCTCTGGTATCAGTGAGGTGGGGCCTTCCAAAGTGGATAGGTACAGCCTCTCTCCCTTTTTCTTGGTACTAACCACCTTTTTTCCAGGCTCCCTGGTGCTCTTAGCAGATCAGGAGTAGAAAATTTAGGCTATGAGGGCCTGTTCCATAAGGCTAGGCTAGGGACCCTCCTTCCGGAGATGCTAAGGGTGGTGTGTTTTCTTCCAAGGCTAGAAACTCCTCATAGAAGAGAAAAGGTAAGTCGAATTCCTTCAGATTTTTCTGTCTCTTTTTTATTAGGGTAACACATTACCTTTCTGCAGTGGATAGGATAGTAGTGGAGTCCCATTATACCACTAGGAGTACTCCTCCACCCAAGATGGCCAGGGTGGATGATGTTCCAGCGGCCTTTCTCAGATGACCCTTCTAGTAACTCCTCCCCAAAAAGCTTCTTTACTGATTCCTCTAGAGGTTCCTTGATGAGTGTGGAATATTGCATAGTATTCATCTTCATTGCATCCAATTTAACTTGTTTTTTTGTAGTGAAAAATTGGGGAAATAGATTGAAAATTACAATTAATGGAGACTTGTTTGACTATAAGTGATAGGTTGGAAAGGGCATACCTAAGGCACCCCATCAAGTGATCAAGGTCAAGGGGGGAAGAAAGGACTTCATGACAGATGGCTTAGGAGCTCAAGGAGCTAAGAATTCTAAGTCAAAGAAAAGACCTACCAGTAGAAGACATATAAGACCTACCAATAGAAGACCTATACGTAGAAAAGCCTGCTAGAAAGTAGCTCAAGTGCCTCCCTACAAGATCCACTAGCAGAAACCTTACGAGCTATCCATAGCTGACCCTATTGGAAGCGATCTACTAGTCGAATCCTTACGACCTACTGGTAAGAGTTGCCTAGAAAGCTCAGACACTCCTCCTCACAACTTTACCAACTATGGGGGCCCACTTTTTGCCCTCTAGACCATACCTTGAAATTTTTAACACCCCATGATGATCTCCTAACCCCCTACACTCAAATGGAAAACATAAGGGAGTGAGGAGCCAAGGGAGAGAAGGGGAGTAGTTAGAAAGGCATGGGAGGTCCATGCCTTGATTGATTTTGCTTCTTTGAGTGGGCAACCTCTCTCCAATCATTCCAAGTCAATCACTCATGCTAAGGGAGAGAGGATGGACAAAAATGATAGGTTGCAACACACAATTTCAGATTACAATACTTTTAGAGAGAGAAGTTCCTAGGTACAAGATGAAATTTTAGAGGGACAAGTTGGGTTTTACATTTTCCTTCACCATTTTCATTGTAGTAAGCTCCATTTAACTTGTAATCTTTCCCTTTTGCACTCTAATCTCTGTTATTCAAGTTGTAATCAAGTTTAGCTAAGTGTCCTTATATTTCGTTGTTACATTTGGGTATTTTCTCTTCAAGCTTTGCATTTTGAGTATGAATGTCATTTCCGTTGTAGTCTAAACTTTCCCTTACATTTAATATAAGTCCATGTTTGATTTCACTACCGTGTTTCTCTACTTCATTGTTGTTCTTGCTCTTAAAATGCATAACTAAACTTTTAGTTGGCTAATCCAAGAGGGATTTCCCCTTCGGTATGTGAAATCAACTATCTTTCATTCTTCCTCGTAGTGTAAAGTATTTTGTTTGACTAAGTTGAGTGTGGACATAGTTGTGGCCTTTTTATACACTGTAGACTTGTCCAGGGGTGTGCTTTTGCCCAACACAACAATATTAGTCCCTCACTTCCTATGAATCAATTAACCATCAAGACACCATTGGTTGAATGAAATGAGTTAATTTGGCATTCCCTTTGGAATGACCTCTATGGATTAGCCAACCTTACTTTCTTGCATATTTCTTAAGTCAAAACTCACCAAACTTCAACTCAGAAGATTTACAAATTTTCACTTTTTTCACAAATCACCCTTAAAAAACATTCAATCTTTTCTTCCCTGAGGAGACAACCTTGGAATATCCATTTCAAGTAAAACTTGACATTGCAAGACTTTCTCTATGCTTGGGGAGCAATTTTACACACATTTTTGTTCATCCACACATAATTTTCCCACTTCTTGTATTAAACTCGAGGGACAATGACACTCACCAATCTCTATAAGCCATATACACATAGTTTGGGTTCGTGTTATAGGTCCGGGAAAACCATCAAACATTTTTGGTGCCATTGCCAGGGAAGGCTAAGCGTTGAATTTGAAGGTGATTTGGGGACAACAGAGGTAAGTCCTATGATTCTTATCACAAGCTAAGGTACTTTACTCCTTTGTATATATTTGTGCATACAGACATGATAATCAAAATTGACTAGTAAGACATGCCCTAGGACCAAATATGAATATAGACCAAGAGCCACTCGAGAATGCTAGAGATAATTTTGGGGATGATGGTGCTAACAATATAAGGGGTGGGGGAGTGCAAAATCCCCAAGTGCCAAATCCCCAAATGCAATTCCCCCCTTTGAGAAATGAAAGAAATAATCTCCCAATTGATCCTCCGGCGAGGTCAATGAGAGATTATCTCCAACCTACTCGAAGCACCACCCCCTCATGCATACTTATATTTGTGCAAGCACATGGCTTCCTAGTCAAACCAGGTATGTTAAAATTACTTCCTTNGTTATTCAAGTTGTAATCAAGTTTAGCTAAGTGTCCTTATATTTCGTTGTTACATTTGGGTATTTTCTCTTCAAGCTTTGCATTTTGAGTATGAATGTCATTTCCGTTGTAGTCTAAACTTTCCCTTACATTTAATATAAGTCCATGTTTGATTTCACTACCGTGTTTCTCTACTTCATTGTTGTTCTTGCTCTTAAAATGCATAACTAAACTTTTAGTTGGCTAATCCAAGAGGGATTTCCCCTTCGGTATGTGAAATCAACTATCTTTCATTCTTCCTCGTAGTGTAAAGTATTTTGTTTGACTAAGTTGAGTGTGGACATAGTTGTGGCCTTTTTATACACTGTAGACTTGTCCAGGGGTGTGCTTTTGCCCAACACAACAATATTAGTCCCTCACTTCCTATGAATCAATTAACCATCAAGACACCATTGGTTGAATGAAATGAGTTAATTTGGCATTCCCTTTGGAATGACCTCTATGGATTAGCCAACCTTACTTTCTTGCATATTTCTTAAGTCAAAACTCACCAAACTTCAACTCAGAAGATTTACAAATTTTCACTTTTTTCACAAATCACCCTTAAAAAACATTCAATCTTTTCTTCCCTGAGGAGACAACCTTGGAATATCCATTTCAAGTAAAACTTGACATTGCAAGACTTTCTCTATGCTTGGGGAGCAATTTTACACACATTTTTGTTCATCCACACATAATTTTCCCACTTCTTGTATTAAACTCGAGGGACAATGACACTCACCAATCTCTATAAGCCATATACACATAGTTTGGGTTCGTGTTATAGGTCCGGGAAAACCATCAAACATTTTTGGTGCCATTGCCAGGGAAGGCTAAGCGTTGAATTTGAAGGTGATTTGGGGACAACAGAGGTAAGTCCTATGATTCTTATCACAAGCTAAGGTACTTTACTCCTTTGTATATATTTGTGCATACAGACATGATAATCAAAATTGACTAGTAAGACATGCCCTAGGACCAAATATGAATATAGACCAAGAGCCACTCGAGAATGCTAGAGATAATTTTGGGGATGATGGTGCTAACAATATAAGGGGTGGGGGAGTGCAAAATCCCCAAGTGCCAAATCCCCAAATGCAATTCCCCCCTTTGAGAAATGAAAGAAATAATCTCCCAATTGATCCTCCGGCGAGGTCAATGAGAGATTATCTCCAACCTACTCGAAGCACCACCCCCTCATGCATACTTATATTTGTGCAAGCACATGGCTTCCTAGTCAAACCAGGTATGTTAAAATTACTTCCTTAATTCCATGGAGTGGAATGAGAAAATTCTTACCTACACATCAAGAAATTTGAGCAAATACTTGAAACATTCATTACAATTCATACCACAGAAGACATGACACACATGAAATGATTTCCTTCCTCCCTCAAGGACAAAGCAAAAACTTGGTTGGACTCATTGAAACCCCGCTCGATAAGTTCTTGGGTACAAATGTTATCCAAATTTTTAAACAAATTTTTTCTGGTGCCTAAGACAATTATTTGAAAGAAACAAATTCAAAATTTTTTGGAAAAACCAAATTAGTAGTTCTATTAGTGTTGAGATAGATACAATGACTTGTTACACTCCATTCCACATCATGGATTTGAACCATGGCAATTGGTGAGTTCCTTCTATGAAGGAATTACACTCGGCCATTGACAATTTATTTACATAATGTGCAACAGAGAGTTTCTAAGCAAGGATCCGGATAAGGCTCTCGAGTACTTTAACACATTGGCAGAAAATGCTCAATCTTGGGATATCACGGATCCCACCAATGTGTCAAGGTCTTCTCCGTGAAGTCAACTAAGTGGAGAAGGAATGTATAACTTGCGTGACCAAGAATATTTGCTTGCTAGGATAACAAAATTGTCCTGTAAGGTGGAGAGCTTAGAGGTGAATAGGAGGCATGATGTGTCAAATGTATAAAGACCAAGGAATCTTGCTCAATATGTGAGAGTGTTGAGCATTCCATTTTGGAGTGCCCAAACATTCCAGCACTGAATGAAGTATACCATGAGCAAGTGAATGCATTTAACCAAGTAGGTAGTCATACTCTCCATACTCTAACACATACAATTCGGGATGGAGATCCCACCTGAACTTTCGTTGGAAGAATGACAACCCTATTCCTCATGGGTCCAGCTCATTGTCACCTCCCATTCCACCCAAGCAAAACCAATTATATTATGGTCATAGATTCGTCAAATTTTCATCGAATTATGAGATAGTCAAATTTTCATCGAATTATGAGATAGTCAATTTTCATCGAATTATGAGATAGTCAATTTTTTTGTGTTTTACGAAGCGGTCGGGTGTCGCCTAACCTAAATAAATGAGATCGGGAATTAAATTATGAAAATTGAAAAATAATTTGAACTTGAACCAGGAAAAAATTTAATTGATTCGGGATGAAATCAGACCCGAGAAAGGAGGATGTGTATAGCAATGAGGGCCTAGTATTCCAAGGAGTATAAATAGAGGAGAAAATCCCCATTTGCTCAACTAGGTTTTCCAAAAAAAGAGAGAGGGAAGAAGAGAGGGAAAATCAAGGGATTCTTCAAGCTTCTCTCTATGATCTACGACTCTATGTTCGTCGAATTAACTTGGGCCAAGAACAAAAGTTCATTTACGTGATGAGGCCTATGCCTACATACCAAAAGGAATGGATTTTGATGAAGTTCAAAGAATGGAATTTTGGAAATCATGGGCTAAAATTTGATTTTGGTCTTGGGAGATTTTTCTACAACTTGTTTTACGCTTGAAGAGGTAGGGTTCTTTTCCTAATTTGGTTTATTTTCAACCTAGGGTTCCATATGATATGGGTAGCATCATTGGAGATGAATTCTCTTGTTTGATGTACTCCTAGTGTAACTAGAGTATGGAAAATGGGTATAGAAATATGTGAAACCAATCTTGCATGAATTGGGTTTGTAGAATTTACTTATTTGGTAAATTCATAAGAAATGTGATAAATTGGATATGATTGTGTGTCACATGATTGTATGTCTTTTGGGTATAAAATATCTATGTTGATGTAGCATGTTGGTTCCATTGAAAATGTTATAACATGCTTGGTGAAAATGTGAATTGTAATTATATGCCTTTTATATAATTGACAATTTGGGAATATGATGATGTTGGAATGTAATTATATGTTTTACGATATATATTACATTAAGGAATTGGAAATGTTCATATTGTGCTCATGACATGTTGAACATGGTATGACACATACTTATAGTGGTTGAAATATGGAAAATGGGTATTGAGACGGGTTAAAATCAATTCTAGCATGATTGGGTATTTAGAAATTTTTTGTTTGTGATTTTTTGTGAAATGTATTGATTGAGCTTGCTAAGTGTTTACATTTATGCCTTGAAGGTGTTTAATGAAATTCCTTTGTGGATTAAGTGTATTATTTGCATTGATTATTTATGACATGCTTTTGGAATTGATGTTGGTATTTGCATTATGATATATTGATATTGAGGTCGTTGATGGTGGTTGCATGCTTATGATGTAATTGACCATGGAAAAAGGTTGAAGGATATTTAAGATGTTCATATTTAGCTCATGACATGTGAACATGATAATGAAATTTCAAGTATACATTACATTTGCATATGCACAAGAAGCATCACATTCGTGGGCATTTGACATGAGTACGGGTGTGTGTGTGTGCATATTTTTGGATCAAACACCATTCTTGGTGGTTGAGGCGTGGACTTGAGAAGGTTGGACCTAGGTCTTGCTGAGTTGCACGGTTCCATGAAAAACTTGTGTCGAGTATAGTAAGAAGGGCTAGATTCTCCCTTATGTGCAAGACCCGGTTATTAGTTTATATACTTCCATCGGTGCAAGTCCAAAAAAGTACATTGGTGTCACAAAACCAGCGGTGAGATACCAAAATCCATGTACCCAAGAAAGACACATGGTTTATTTTATAAAATGGTCATTGGATGTGTGACATCAATGGCGTGGTCTTGCAATGTCCGAATTCATATGCATGGCATTGCATATGTTATGGGAGCCGGTGAAGGCTCGGGTTGGGCTGCATGTGTGAGTGTCATCTCATATCATAACATGGAATAGAGGATTCCATTATTGGATTACATATTCTTGAATGGAGTAATTGTTGATTGTGAACATTTCATATGTATCTAGGTTGGGAAGTAGCCTCTTTAGGCGATATCCTATTGAGCGTGGCTCACCCTTTATAGGGACAATATTTCAGGTGCGGGACAAGCACTAGTGGATGGCTCTTACATGGGCTCCCATTCATGAAGAAAAACTGAGATGTGGCATTAAATGATGTTTTTGTAAAACTAATATGTAATTTAGTTTTTGGACATGTAATATTGTGAAAATGAGTGTAGAACAAACTCTTATGGACTATGATTGTATAGAATTGTATGTTATATGAGTTTGAATTGTTGTTATTTGAGTGTGGATAAATGGACCCCGTGTGGTCAATGTTGTATGACTGCATAGGTTGCATTTTGTGTAGAGCTCCCCGTACAAATGAAACTTTGCCCAAAATTTATTAATTTATGGATTCCAATAAATGGGCATAACGGTGTGGTATCGAGTTACATGGTATCTATGGGTATTCTGCAGGTTGATAGGTGATTAACAGGGTAATTACAGACACCCAAATTTTTAGGGCATCACACTAGCTCTCAATACCCACGGTCCAATCCACAAGGGTTTTCCCAAAATCCACCTCAATAATGACCACCCACTCTGCCCACATACCAGCATCCTCACAAGAGAAATTTGGAGGATGTCATGTATTAATTCATTTAGAGTCAAACCACAATCAACAATCAAAATGCCGCCACTTCTAATGACATTCGGGCACAACTCACTGAGTTGACCAATGCTATGGGGTTGTCCCATAAGAAAAAGGGAAATTTCCTACTCAATCCCAAGAAAACCTTAGAGGTCAACATGTAATTGAGTCATTTGACACTACCAAAGAGAGTTGTGCAACTCAAGGCTATCACCACCCTTAGAAGTGGGAAGGAAATAGATAAAACCATTTTACCTAAAGTCTCAAGGAAGACCACTTTGAAAAATGAAAAGGAGACTAAGGGTAGCTCCGAGGAGGGTGAAATACTTGAAAAGCCAAAGATTGTTGATTTGAATGTGCAAGATTATCCTATCCTTGCCCCTTTTCCCCAATGTTTGAAGTCACTAGCTCGAATTGCTTACTATTATAGCATCCTGGAAATGTTTAAGCACGTAAAGATCAACATTCCTCTCCTTAATGTTATCAAACAAATCCCCTATTGTGCAAAAATATTGAAAGATCTGTGTATCGTGAAGAGGAAGTTAAATGTGCACAAGAAGGCATTCTAAATTTAGGAAGTGAGCTCCATCTTGAAGACAAACAAACCACCCAAGTTCAAGGTTCCTGACTGCCCTACCATTGCCATAACCATTTGGAATTGTCGTGTGGAACAAGCATTGCTAGACTTGGGAGCAAGTGTCAATCTCCTACCCTTCTCGATGTATCAACATCTATAGCTTGAGGAGTTGAAGCCAACCTCTATCAATCTTCAACTAGCGGATCAAAGAGTGAGAAAACCAAGGGTAGTAGTTGAGGATTTCTTGGTCCAAGTGGACAAATTTTATTGTGCTTGATACTCACCCCATTGCTAATCCTAATTCACAGATTCCTGTCATATTGGGTAGGCCTTTCCTTGCTACTTCTATTGTTGCGATAAATTGTAGAAATGGTCTAATGAAGCTTGCATTTGGGAACATGACAATGAATCTCAATGTGTTCAACATTTGCAAGCAACCGGGGGATGACGAGGAGGTTCTTGAAGTCAACTGAATTGACACTTTGGTGGATCATCACATGAAATTTTTTGTGCAATACCAAGTTGGAAGAGGAGGATTTTATTGATGATGTGGAGCCCAAGAGAGTAGAAGGGGTAGGGACTTGGATCCCAACATTTGAAAAACTACTGCTAAAAGAAAAGAAGATTTTTCCATCAATAGTGCAACCACCCACTTCGGGGTTGAAGTCCTTGATGTCCACATTGAAATATGCATTCTTGGGGGTACATCAAATATTCCCAGTGGTGATAAGCTCGTCATTGGAGCCAAAGAAAGAGGAGGAAGTGTTGTGAGTCTTGAGAAAGCATAAAGGAGTCATCAGTTAGACCATAGCCGACATCAAGGGAATTAGCCCTCTCATTTTCACTCATAGAATCTACCTTGAAGAAGACACCAAGCCATCCCGACAACCAAAAAGAAGGCTCAATCCCGTCATAAAGGATGTGGTTAGAAATGAAGTGCTCAAGCTACTTGATGTAGGTATTATTTTGCAATTGTCGACAGTAAATGGATTAGCCTCATGCAAGTGGTACCAAAGAATTACAGGGTGACGATGGTGGTCAATGAGGAGAATGGGCTGATTCTGACAAGGGTGGTCACCAGTTGGAGAGTTTGCATCGACTATCGGAAGCTTAACTCTTGCACTCGAAAGGATCATTTTCCCCTTCCATTTCTTGATCAAGTGCTAGAAAGGGTAGCCGGACATCTTTTTTATTGTTTCTTGGATGGCTACTCTGGTTACAATTAGATTGAGATTTCGCTAGAGGATCAAGATAAGACCACATTCACATGTCCCTTTGGAACATATGCCTATCACTGAATGTCGTTTGGTTTCTGCAATGCCCTTGGAATTTTTTGAAGATGTATAATGGGGATATTTAGCGACATGGTGGAAAAGATTGTGGAGATCATTATGGATGACTTTTTAGTGTTTGAGGACTTTTTTGAAGGATGTTTGGGGAATTTGGAGAGAGTTTTAGAGAGATGTGAGGAAAAAAATTTGGTACTTAACTGAGAGAAATGCCACTTCATGGTAACACAAGGGATTGTGCTTGTGAAGCATCTTTCAAAAAACTTAAAATTATGCTTACCTCATCTCCAATCATGTGACCACCCAAGTGGGAACTCCCATTTAAGCTCATGTGCGACGCAAGTGATTACGCGGTCGATGCAGTGCTAGGTCAAAAGGAAGATCAAAGAGTTGCTAGCCATAGTGTTTGCATTGGATAAATTTAGGTCCTACATCATTGGTTCACCTATTGTAGTCTATACTGATCACTCTACTTTGAAGTATTTGTTGTCTAAGCAGGACGCTAAACTGAGACTCATTAGGTGGATCATCCTTGTTCAAGAATTCAACCTAATCATCAAGGACAAAAAGGGAGTCGAGAATGTGGTGGTAGACCATTTGTCATGGCTTTTTGTCCAAGACACCGAAGAGCACATTCCTATCCCTAATTCTTTCCCTGATGAGCGTCTATTTTTTATCCATTCAGTTTGTCCATGGTATGCTGGCATTTGTAATTTTCTTGCCACATGACAAATACCCCCAAATTGAAGCCTAGAAGATTAGAGAATATTTATAGCGGACGTGAAGTATTTCTATTTCGACAACTCGTGCATGTTTAAATATTGCCCTAATCAAATCATGAGATGTGTACCAAAAAATGAACAGCGATGTCCTTTCTTTTTGTCAATTCGGAAGCATGTGGTGGGCACTTCTGTTCCAAGAAAACTTCAGCTAAGATTTTAAAAAGTGGTTTTTATTGGCATACATTGATTAAAGATTATGTCTCATTTTGTAAGCAATGTGATAGGTGTCAAAGGTTGGGAAGTGTGACCCATAGAAACATGATTCCCCTCTCTCCCGTGCTTGTTATTGAAACTTTTTATTGTTGGGGCATCGATTTCATGGGTCCATTCCCTATGTCTTTTGGATACATTTATATCTTGTTGTCAATGGACAACGTGTCCAAGTGGGCATAGGTAATCCCAACCAAGACCAATGACCACCGAGTGTGGTAAAGTTTTTAAAAGAAAACATCTTTTCTAGGTTTGGGATACCTCGTGCAATGATAAGTAATGGTGGCTCACATTTTTTCAACAGACCATTTGTTTCTTTAATGCATAAATATGGTGTAACACACAAAGTATCCACCACTTATCACACACAGACTAATGGCCAAGCCGAGTTGCCTAATAGGGAGATAAAGAGCATACTTGAGAAAATGGTTAACCCAAATCGAAAGGATTGATCACTCCAGTTGACTGATGCCTTGTGGGCTTACTGCACTACGTATAAGATCATTCTTGGTATGTCTCCCTATAGGATTGTCTACAATAAGGCTTGTCACTTGCCGGTGGAAATGGATCACAAGGCATATTGAGCCATAAAAACATTGAATTTCTACTTGAGACTAGCTGATGAACATAGGAAGTTGGAGTTAAATGAATTAGATGAAATTTGTAGAGATACATACAAGAGCTCTAGGATTCACAAAGAAAGGATCAAAATTTTCCATGACAAATCCATTTTGAGAAAAACATTCAAGCCCAACCAAAAGTGCTCTTGTATAATTCTTGCCTCAACATTTCCAAGGGAAACTTCGATCAAGATGGAATGGGCCCTACATTGTCAAGGTGGCCTACCAAAATGGAGCCATGGACATAGAAAACCCCGAAGATGGTAAAACATTCAAGGTCAATGGCCAAAGACTTAAACCATTCTTTAAGGATTTTGAAAGTCAAAGATTGGAGGAGGAGTTAGTGGATCCGATCTATCTGGATCTTGTTGAGGCATAAATGTTCAATTAGATATTAGTTTACAGTTGTTTTCCTTTGTTCTTTACTTTACAAGTTAAATTGCCTACTTACTTTTATTTGTGCATAGTGTTCTTTCTTCTGGTGTAGGTAGTGGTGTTTTTGTTAAAGCTTATTGTGAGGTGTTCTCTTACCCTTCTTGAATTTTAAATTCCAATATCTCATTGCATACCTTTTTGTTGCATTGAGCACATTGCATAGTTTAATTTGGGGGGGGGGTGAGGTGCACCATTTGCATGATAAACCAATTTTTATTGATAGTACCATTTTGTGGTGAGATGCACCATTCACATATTCTACCAATTTTTGTATAGAATTTTTGAAAAATATGTAGAAAATATCTGAATGTTGAACCATATTCCCCTATTCAAATTGTTATGAGGTCAGTGATAACTAGATCTTTGCTTTGAACTTTAAATACATGAGTACACCATAGAAGTTTCTCTTATGCCTGAGTATCACATAGGTGTTTCTTTTGAAGTCAACCATAGGGCACTTTGAATCTGTTATTTTGACAATTTACTGATTGGATCCACATTTTAGAGTTTGACATACATAGTGGAGATGAAGTAAGTACCTATGTGAGCTTTAGAGCCAATCCTTGTTGAAAGGAACTTACAATTACTCAAAGGAATAATTTGTCAAATTCAAAATATGTTCAATAATCTCATTCTGCTTGCTTTGGTTAGAATGCATATTGATAGTTGACTAACTCTGCCTTAAAATGCCAATATGCCACCCCATGATTATCTAGAGATAATATTAGGTCATCTTTGAATTACGTTGAGCCTTAGCCTTTTCTTGTGAAAAATTTATCCCTAATGTCGTTATTGAGCCTTAAGTGAAATTCATTTTCATGCCACATGTTTTACCAAGCCATTGCAAAATGATTACAATTACCACACCTTGGTTTTTCTGGGACTGACTGTGTTTAATCATGAAGAAAGGGAAATGTAGTAAGGAAATCCAAAAAGGGATGAATGGTGCTAAATTCAAATTTTGAATGAAAAGGAAGAGAAAATCTAGGAAAAAGGAGAAAAGGGGAGTTGAAAAAGAAAAGAGATGAAAAGAAAAGAAAAATGTTGAGGAAAGAAGGAAAAAAGAGACATAAAAGTGAAGTGAAGATGTGAAGCTGAAAATTCTACAAAAAGGAGATTTTTGACAATAAGGTCATGTCCCCGGAATAACCCTTTTTGTCTCCCTCTACCCTTCATTTCACTTAACCCAACATTACAACCTATGAATTCCCTAAATAATCTAGAGAAATCATGGCGAAAGCACACTTTAAATGAAAAGAAAAGTTGGTTTTGCTATCTAGTGCCCTAACATTCCATTCATGAGATTGTGCCAAGGTTATTTCAATTGTTATACATGCACATTATTTTTGGATTATATGCGGGTATATTTTCTTTTGTTCAGAAAATTCTATCTCACATATACACATGGAAAGCATACCAAGATAATCATAGAGTTATTCAATTTTTGTGAGAAACCCTTGGTGAGAATGGCATCAAAGCTGAATTTGGATAGCTAAAAACACCTCTCCTCTCTAAAAACCCTCCAAACATTCAAAGAATCCCTAGGCATCTTCCCAATTCATCGAATTTCTTCCTCAAGTTCTTGATTCCCTGTGATTCCTTGCATCCACTTTAACCCAAGGTATTCTCCTTAAATTCACCAAAAACCCTCCTTCCTCCACAAAGTATCATCAAATCCAGTAAAGGCTTGGAATTTTGGAAACAATGGCTCAGCTAGGTAAGACTCTACCTCCATCTTTCAGAATTTTTGAGTTATTTTTGGGATGGTTGTTAACATCTGTCGACCTAGGGTCATTTTTGATTGTGATGGCCCACATTAAGAAAGCAGGCCTTGGCTCACCACCACCCGTGGGAATCAGGGTTCCGCAAGAGGGTTGAAGCCTCGTGCCCCAGCGATGGGGAACAGAGGAAGAAGAAGAGGAATGACCCTTGAACAGAGAGTATTGAGGATAAGAATGTGCCATGCGAACGACAAGTGGATAGACCCACCTTTAGGCCACACGATGACGTGGTATGGGCAATTGAGGGGGCATGGTCTACATTTTTGGTTCTAGCCAGTGGAGGGGTTTGTGCATCCCCTTTGTAGGGAATTTTATCATAAGTTAGGATTGGTGGATGAGGATTTGTTTTTGTTGAAGATGAATGTGAGGGGGAAAGTGATTAAGTTTACCCTGGTAGTCATCACTGAGGCGTTACAGTATTAAAGACCTGCTACCAACACCCCGATTTATCTTTATAACACCCCAGGGAGAAATCACTCCAAGAGTATGCTAGCATGATATATGAGGACCCTGAGTAGTTTAATGGGAAGATTCACGTTAGTGCACTTAAGCATTCCTATAGGGTGATGAATAAAGTGCTGCATTACAACCTTTTGCCTTGGGTTGCAAAGAAGACACTAGGTGATGAAGGACTACACCTAGGCTACGAGGCCGAGGGTGAACCTACCGTACACCAACCTCATCACCAAGATATGCTACAATGCCAAGGTTAAAGGCATGCCCACAGATGTGACACTTTCACCCGAGTTCGGCCCTATCGACAAGTCGAGCACCATGAAGAGGACGACCATAACTGGGGGGTCCACACAAAGAGAAGAGAGAGCTAGACCATCTTGGGTCTAGCCACCTACAATTAGACCATCCATAGTCAAGCCATTCACTGTTGCCCCCACATCGGATAGTCTCTCAGTGCCTTGATGCTATCGAGGGGACGATGGACGACTTCAGGGGACCACGCAACTACTGAAGTTGATGGTCACCAGGATTTTTGAGAGGACCTTCCCAGGGGTGCCTTTCCCCGAGATGCCACCACCACCCGCTGTACATGAGCCCCTATTATCAGCTTCGGGGACTAGTGCTGACCTCTATGCGACTGCCCCCACCGGCTTGACTGTTGTAGTGGTGGATGAGTCCAAGGACAACGAGCACAATGAGGATGAGGATCAGGATGATGAGGGTGATGACAAGGAGGAGGGTTAGAGAGAGAGTTTGATCTTGTTTTTGTATTGTTGTTGTTTTTTGTTAGTTGTATATATTGGGGGATAGTGATCTAGGAGTAGTCGGCCTAATAAAAGAGTCCCTAGGAACACATGCAATTTTTTCTTGAGTCTTTTCTACTGAATCTCACATATTTATGAATGAAAAGACCTTACTTTTTATTCTAGAATGCCCTAAGTTCATTTTTATATTTGCAATAGGATTTGAGTATCTTGTTGATCCAAGAATTGGTTACCATGAATGGGATTGTTCTATGTGTATTATAATTTTAAAATAAAGTTTGCTAGGGACTAGCAAAGCTCAAGTTGGGGGGTGTGATGAGTGTAGAATATTGCATATTATTTATCTTTATTGCATCCAATTTAACTTGTTTTTTGTAGTGGAAAATTGGGGGAATGGATTGAAAATTAAAATTAATATAAACTTGTTTGATTGTAGATGATAGGTTGGAAAGGGTATAACTAAGGCACCCCATCAAGTGATCAAGTTCAAGGGGGAAGAAAGGACCTCATGATGGATGGCTCTGGAGCTCAAGGACCTAAGAATTCCAAGTCAAAGACAAGATCTACCAGTATAAGGCTCAAGACCTACCAGTAGAAAAGCCTACTAGAAAGTAGCTCAAGTGCCTCCCTACAAGACCTACTGGTAGAAACCTTACGAATTACCAGTTGCTAACCCTACTAGAAGTGATCTACCGGCAGAATCCTTATGACCTACCGGTTGGAGTTGCCCAAAAAGCTTAGACACTCCTCCACATGACTTCAACAACTACAAGGGCCAACCTTTTGTCCTCTAGGCCATGCCCTGACATTTTTAACTCCCCATGATGATCTCCTAACCCCTAAACTCAGATGGCAAGCATGAGGGAGTGAGGAGCCAAGGGAGAGAAGGAGAGTGGTTAGAAAGGCATGGGAGGTCCATGCCATAACTAATTTTGCTTCTTTGAGTGGGAAACTTCTCTCCAATCATTCCAAGTCAATCACTCATGGATAAGGGAGAGAGGATGGACGAACATGATAGGTTGCTACACACAATTTCATATTACAATACATTTAGAGAGAGAAGCTTCCAGGTAGAAGATGAAGTTTTAGAGAGAGACGTTTGATTTTTACATTTTCCTTCACCTTTTTCATTGTAGTAAGCTCCATTTAACTTGTAATCATTCCCTTTTGCACTATAATCTCTTTTATTCAAGTTGTAATCAAGTTTAGCTAAGTGTCCTTATATTTCATTTTTACATTTGGGTATTTTCTCTTCAAGTTTTTCATTTCAAGTATAATTTCATTTCCTTTGTTGTCTAAACTTTCCCTTACATTTAATATAAGTCCATGTTTGATTTCACTACCATGTTTCTCTACTTCATTGTTGTGCTTGCCCATATAAAGCATAACTAATTTTTAGTTGGCTAATCCAAGAGGGATTTCCTCTTAGGAATGTGAAATCAACTCTTTTTCATTCTTCCACATAGTATAAAGTGTTTGGTTTGACTAGGATGAGAGCGGACGTAGCTATGGGCTTTTGATACACTATGGACTTATCGCGGGGTATGCTTTTTTCCAACAAAACTACATTAGTCCCTCACTTCCTATGAATCAATCAAACACTGAGACACCATTGGTTGAATGAAATGAGTCGATTTGGCATTCCCATTGGAATGACCTTCTGGATTCGCCAAACTTGTTTTCTTGCATATTTCTTAACTCAAAACTCACCAAACTTCATATCACAAGATTTTTCAATTTTCACTTTTGCACAACTCACCCTTGAAAAACATTCAACCTTTCTTTCCTTGAGGAGATGATGAGAGCCAAGGTGGGCCTACTCTTAAAGATCATTTTCAAGTCTAGATGGACCAATTACAAGATCAAGAGCCAAGAAGATCAAGGAAGCAATGCAAGGATTGGTGCAATCCACTTGGGATGAAGCTAGCAAGAGCCCAACACTCAAGATGGGCTTGAAAGAAGGATAATCAATTTTGATCCACTTGATCCAAGCTGTGGAAGACATGAAGACATGACTTAGAGATAAGGCCTTTTGTTGTTAGGCCTTTCAATTTGTTTAAAGATTTTTTATTATTAGTTTAGAATAAGTGGGTTTGAGGATGCTTAGCCCACATATGTCTTATTATTTTATTTGAACTAGGGTTTAGAATTAGTACTATAGCACGGTACTGTTCGTGCTACAGTACCGTGACACTATTCACTCAAGGGCATTTTTGAGAGAAAAGGTTACAAATTTTAGTCTTTATTTATTCCTATTTAGATTAGGACTCATTTCCTTAGTAGATTAGGATTTGTTTTCTTGGTAGATAAGGATTTGTTTCCTTAGTAGATTAGGATTTGTTTCCTTGTAATGGCCAGCCTATAAATAGGTGTTCTATCAATGAAATATGGGAGAGACAATATATAATGAATTTTGATTGTGAGTTGAGTTGAGTTTACTCCTTTTGTTCTTGATTGAACTTTTGAACTTATCAAAGGTAAATCACAACACTTGTGGCGTTCCTCCTTGTAATTTGGGTTCTTGAGATAGGTTCTTCAACGGGTCTAGATTTTAATATAATCTAGGTTCTTGAAACGATATCTCAGCGGGTCTAGATTCTCCATCCATAGACATGAGTTTGGCTTTCTTGGGTTGTATTTCCAATATTGTTGTTGGGTCTCAAAGCAAGACTATTGGGGTTTACATCATTTGGTATCAGAACAAGGTTTCCAATCAGGTCATATCCTATCCTTTTATTTCTTGCATAATTGATTCTAGGGCTTCATTGTTCTAGGGTTACAAAAAAAAAACGTTGTTGAAATTCTTAGAGTTTTGCGGGGCTGCCAAAAAAAAAAAATTTCATTATTCTAGGGTTTGAGTTATTGTTAGGGTTTTGCCAATTGTTTACAATTTAGTTTGTGATCAAATCAGTTGGTAAAAAAAAAATTCGTCCAAAAAAAACACACAAGAAAAAAAAAGAAGAGAAAATTTGAATTTTTTTTTTCTGCTACCGTCAATGTTTCTGATCTTTCTCCTTAAGATGTGGGCGAAGATTCGAGGATGAATCTTTTTGAGGAAAAGGGAAATGATGAGAGCCAAGGTGGGCCTACTCTTAAAGATCCTTTTCAAGTCTAGATGGACCAATTACAAGATCAAGAGCCAAGAAGATCAAGGAAGCAATGCAAGGATTGGTGCAATCCACTTGGGATGAAGATAGCAAGAGCCCAACACTCAAGATGGGCTTGAAAGAAAGAGAACCAATTTTGATCCACTTGATCCAAGCTGTGGGAGACATGAAGACATGATTTAGAGATGGGACCTTTTGTTGTTAAGCCTTTCAATTTGTTTAAAGAATTTTTGTTATTAGTTTAGAATAACTGGGTTTGAGGATGCTTATCCCATATATGTCTTATTATTTTATTTCAACTAGGGTTTAGAATAAGTACAATAGCACGGTACTATTCATGCTACAGTACCCATCACACTATTCACTCAAGGGCATTTTTGAGAGAAAGGGTTACAAATTGTAGTCTTTATTTATTCATATTTAGATTAGGATAAAGGGTTACAAATTGTAGTATTTATTTATTCATATTTAGATTAGGATTTGTTTCCTTAGTGCATTTGGATTTGTTTCCTTAGTAGATTAGGATTTGTTTCCTTAGTAGATTAGGATTTGTTTCCTTGTAATGGCCAGCCTATAAATAGGTGTTTTATCAATGAAATATGGGAGAGACAATATAAAATGAATTTTGATTATGAGTTGAGTTGAGTTTACTCCTCTTGTTCTTGATTGAACTTTTGAACTTATCAAAGGTAAATCACAACCTTTATGGCGTTCCTCCTTGTAATTTGGATTCTTGAGACTGGTCTAGATTTTAATATAATCTAGGTTCTTGAAATGAGATCTCAACAGGTCTAGATTCTCCATCCGTAGACCTGAGTTTGGCTTTCTTGGGTTGTATTTCCAATATTGTTGTTGGGTCTCAAAGCAAGACTATTGGGGTTCACATCATTTGGTATCAAAGCAAGGTTTCCAATCANAGTTTGGCTTTCTTGGGTTGTATTTCCAATATTGTTGTTGGGTCTCAAAGCAAGACTATTGGGGTTCACATCAGGAGACAACCTTGGAAAACCCATTCCAAGTAAAACACGATATTGCAAGAATCTCTCTATGCTTGGGGAGCAATTTTGCACGCACACATGTTTTTGTTCATCCACATATAATTTTCCCACTTTTTGCATTAAACCTGGGGAGGGTGACACTCACCAATCTCTATAAGCCATATAAACGTAATTTAGGTTTGTGTTTGGAGGTCAGAGAAAACCATCAAGCATTCCTCCAGAGGTTCCTTCAGTTACTGCTTGAGAGGTGACTACCCCTTTAGAGGCTCCCTAAACGACCGCTTCTCATACTCCCCATACATCCAATTCTCCAACAGGGACTTCTGCAGGGGTAGACTCTCAAATAATGTCCATGCTAGATGATGTGAAGATCATTAGGAAACTACTTGAGAGATTAGTGTTCCCTGTAAGGATCGGTTCCCCGAGGGTATTATTGACACCGTCCTAGAAGGCCTAGCTCAAGTAAGTGTCTGTTCTCTTCCTTGCCTTTGTGCCTCCTTTATGGTGCTGACCTTCCTTTATCTTTTTTAGGTTTCTACTGCTTCTGTATGTCTCTTTTCAAGGGTTGTTCAGTTCATCTAGCTACACTCGACTGTTTAGGAAGAGAGGCTTGCTCATAAAGCTATAAAGGGGGAGTTGCTGGCGGCTTAGGAGAGGATTGCCAAACTTGAGGCTGACAGTGAGGCTTCCAAGGAAAAACTTGTGGAGACCTATGAGAGGGCTACTCATAGCGAGGCTTCCTGAATGAGGGCAGATGTAGAACTTGTGGCGACCCATGAGAGAGCCGCTAAGCTGGAGGCTAATGGCAAGGTTACCCATACAAGCTGAGGCTGATTCAGAGGGCAGCTTCGTAGATGCCATCATTGACGGCTATGAGGTGCTTAGGGGGAAATTTTGGCTACCTTCCCTAATATTGACTTCTCCAGATTTATTCTATACGAGGCGCCACGAAATGATGATGATGGTGATGATGATAGAGACTCTGATAGTGAAATAGAGGACGACGAGGAGGAGGGCGACGATAGTGAGAGTAGTCAGAGTGTTGTGGACTTTTGATTTTTTTTTAGTAGATAAACAATGTCAGACTATGCTCTGAATATTGTAATAGTAACCTTTACCTTTCATAGTTTCATATGAGATTTATTTGAAATAAAATGCAAGTCAACTTTTTGGAGTAAATTCATAAAATTTTATTTGATGATTTCTCATAATAAGCAATAGTGGGCAATATTCCCAAAAAAGGTACAAGTATTTTGACTAAAAGGAAAAAGTAAAATCAAGTCCTTCAGCTTTATCACGTTTGCACTCCTCAAGTGTTATTGATGATACATCTTCAGATGTTCAGCATTCCATGGATGAGGTAAGAACTTTCCCTTAGAATTCTGGATTCTGTAGGTGTCCGACTTTACTATCTCTATCAGAGTGTAGGGCCCTTCCTAGTTTGGTCTGAAGTTTCCTTCTCCTGAGTCTTTCATGGCGAGTATTACTTTCATGAGGACTAGATCTCTAGGTAAGAAGGAGTGAGGCTTCACCCTCGAGTTATAGTATTTTTTCATGCATCATTTGTACTTTGCATTTCGGACCATGACCATCTTTCTTTCCTCCTCTATCAAGTCAAGGTTGATGCAGAGGCCTTTTTCATTAGTGATGGGGTCGTGCTATTGGACCCTTAGGGAAGGTATGCCAATCTCTATAGGTATGGCCACTTATGTTCCAAAGGCAAGGGAAAAGAGAGTCTCGCTAGTGGGGACTCTTGGTTGTGTGTAGTATGCCCACAACACCCCTGTGTGCTCGTCTACCCAAAGACCCTTGGCTCTTTCTAACCTAGTCTTCAGAATGCACAATATTGTCCTAACTATAACCTCTGCATATCCATTTGTTTATGGGTGTGCTAGGCTAGAATGAGGCTGCTTGATTCGGAGGTCTGTGCGGAGAGAGTTCAGGAGTTTGTTGACGAACTTCTTGGTGTTGTCACTGACTATGGCGTGGGGCACCCTAAAGCAGTGAACTAGGTTTTTCCATATAAAGTCTTTAACCTTTATGTCTGTTATCTTGGGTAAGGGCTCAGCCTCCGCCCACTTTGTAAAGTAGTCAATAACTACTACCACAAATTTACACTGCCCTCGATTGATGGGTAGAGGGACTAAGATGTCGATGCCCCACTCGGAGAAGGGCCAAGGACTTGTGATGGCTATCAATTCCTCTAGTGGTTGTCTGGTTACAGTGGCGAAGCATTGGCACTTGTCATATTGTTTGGTGATCTCTCAGGCATCCCTAACCTGTTAGGCCAGAAGTAGCCTACTTTGATCGCCTTACGAGCTAAGGAGCATCCTCCGGAATCATTACCACAAACCCCCTTATGGATTTCCGTTAGGGCGTAGATAGCTTCCTTTGGAGAAAGCCAACGTAGTAGTGGTAGGGAGTAGCCCTTCATGTATAGGATGTCTTATAGAATGGTGAACTTGGAGGCCCTTAGTCTAAGGTTCTTAGCTTCCAATGAGTTATCTGGTAGTGTGCCCTCTTAGAGGTACGCCTTAATGGGGGTCATCCAGTTTAACTCAAAAGATGTATTGTTGACGTTAGTGGTCTCTATACTTAGTCTACTTGGTTCAAATTGGTGACCAATAAATGCTGGTCCTAGTGGGACTTATAACGACAAGGCAAATCTAGCCAGCGCACCTGCCATAACATTTTTTCCCTTGGAACATGGTGGATTTGGAAATTGTGGAACTTGGTTAGTAAGGCTTGCACCATTGTCAAGTACTCTTGTATCCTGGTGTCCTTTGCTTCGAACTCCCCCCTCACTTGGATGACTAGCAACTGAGAATCATTATAGGTGATGAGGTGTTGGGCTTCCATTTCAATTGCCAACCTTAGGTTAGAGAGAGGGCTTCGTATTCTGCTTTATTGTTGGAGGATACAAATTGAAGCGTAACAGCATATTTGATTGGAGTGCCATCAGGGCTGATTAATATTAGGCCTGCTCCACTTTCATCATTGGTTGAAGAGCCATCCACGTATAGTTTCTAGGTAGATGACTTCGTAGTACAGGGAGGTGATAAGGGCGAGGAGACAGATAGGGCCATGCCTAGAAAGGGAGCCTCAAAGGTTGTGGAGGACACCAAGATGCCTAAGTAGGGTGCTTAGGTGGCCTAAGCGCCTTTGTAACATCCCAAAAACCCTCGTGGGTGACATTACATTCTAAAAACCATTTACGGTATGAGAGCATTAAGTAAAATTCATCACGACAAAAGTTTCATTCATCAACCATTCATATTTTAACAAAATTTGGGCAGAGTCTCCTTTGTACGGGGAGCTCTACCCAAAACACAACCTGTACAATTATATTACAATTGACCACACCGGGTCCACATATGCATAACTATTGACCACACCGGGTCCATTTTTCCATCATAAAATAAACTTGCATTCATCATATGTCATATCCACACTATCATCCCAAATTAATAGGTCTAATCTTGGCCTTTACATCTCCAAAATGTAATAATATAACGCAGCGGAAATAACAGAAATGAACTAGAGTTCAAAAGGATATTCTAAGCATAATCTAGTCTAGAACAAAATAAAAGTGTCGCTCTAAGCGTCCACCTCGGGATCCACATCCCCGTCAAGCGGAGTCTTCCAATGGGTGGGCTCCTCGGCTCCTAACTCCTCCTCAAGTGTGAAATCT
>CAUOFW020000002.1:1883856-1965546 GCA_963454935.2 Ilex paraguariensis
TCTCAACTCAAACAAGGTTTGAAAAACATAGCAAACGGTCGGTCTCATTTCACAACTAACATATATATAGGTTTGGAATGAAAACAGTGACATTTTAAAAGAGATCTCAAGTTTAAACAATAGCAATAATCAGTTAAAAGAATAAAGTGAGTTTAGCATCGATAAACAAAATTCTAATTTAAGATATTTAAGAAGGGCTTCTCCCTAAGCATTGTCTCATACCAATGCATCGGGAAGAACGACCCAACTCCCGATTCCATGTATTTTTGGTTCATCCCCGTACCATGTATGTTGATTGCTTCTCGTGAATCTACCTAACGATCATGCCTAGTCCACCAATTCCAACCAACAATCACAAATCTCTTTAGGAAGGGCGTGTACCGTCTCCTACGGCATTGACGAAATCCTCCCAAGGTGTCTAGTATACTAACCCTTTTCCTCGGTGTATATGTGAACAATAGTGATCGCGAGCACAACAACGATCCACTACGAGCATTAGGCAACCATCTCACCCCCCATTGGGATAGACTAACCTCTAACACTCTACGGCATCTCTCGAAGGTAATCCAAGTCCATCACAACAACCATACAATGAGGAAATCAAGAATATTCACAATTCACAACAATTTCCCAAATATAGTAAAATCCCCAATTTTGTTTTCACATTTGTCATATAATCGAATAATCCAAGAAAATATGCAAGAGATCGTAATCTATATCATTTTGTTATACAATATTCAACACTAAAGTTTTAAAATCAAAGACAAAGAAGAAATTAGGAGAAAATCCCATTTTCTTGAAAACTAGGGATTTGAAGATAAAAAAAAAAATTAATAGAGCTTTGGTGGTTACCCACCCTTCATATTGTTCAAAACATGGCATTTATTACAAATAGAACAAGAATCATGTATTTCATATTATATATATGAGAAGGAGAGTGAAGAAACATATATCTATATACATATATATATCTATAGATATATATCTAGCCTCAATGTGAGAGATTGAGAGAAAATCCCCTACCTTAAATCAAGATTCCAAGCTAAGACCCAAGCTTCAAGACCTTCTTGCTCTCCTTTCTTTTCCTCTTAATCTTCTCCTCCTAGGGTTTCAAAAGATTTGGGTGAGAGGGTAGCAAGAATGGAAGAAAATGGGAGGAGAATGTATTCTTGAAGAATTTGAAGTTTTGATTTCTACAAGGTATAAATCCCTCTTGATTGGTATTTCTATCTTCCTCTNGTAGCAAGAATGGAAGAAAATGGGAGGAGAATGTATTTTTGGAGAATTTGAAGTTTTGATTTCTACAAGGTATAAATCCCTCTTGATTGGTATTTTTATCTTCCTCTCTTCCTCTAAAATGGTTCCTAGGGTTTGGAGGGGTGAAATGAATGCTAAAGGGACGACATTAGGTTTTTATAGGGCAAGAAAATCGAGCAAAACCCGATATTTTCTGTTCAGAAAAAATCGGGTTTCCTTCGTACTGTTCACAGATTTTTGGTGCGACTTCCAGGTCAGTTTTGACCCATTTAGAGGTCGAATTGGAAATGTTTCATGAAATACACTTTTGTAGCCCTAGATGTCTACTATGTTTTGTCAAAATGTCAGATCATTTGGACATCAAAATATAAAGTTATGATCACAATACTATGCAGTGTCTATCACCCCTTTTTACCCAATGTCACTCCAATTTGGTTTTACTTCTAAAATACTTCCTAACTTCTAATACATCCCATATTACCTCTCCCAATGTTTTCCGACCTCCCGAATTCAATGGTAATGTTATTTTGATAAAAAAAAATTAATATATTTATTTAGTTACCCTTATCAATCTTAAACACATCAAAAAAAAAAAAATTAAGTTTGACCCAAAAGTCAATCAGTTCGAAACTCAAACTTCATGATTAATATTTCAAAAATGATTCTAAGTTTTTATCCTCATTTTATTCATATTTGGAAAACTCTTAAGATATTAGTATTCTTATTTAATTTTAGTACAGGGTCTTACAGCCTTCCCTAGGCTCCTAGACAGGGTGCTTGGGAGGCCGCTAGTGTGTCCTAGGCACCTGAGCTAGGCATCTGGGTGGCTAGGGTGTCTGCTTGGGGTGCCTAGGTGTCTTTATGTAGTGGTTGGACCTTTGGTGAGACTTCTTGGGTATCTTGTGGAGATGCTAAAGGTCCACAGAATTCCGTTTCCGATAGTGTAAGCTCGATAACAAAATTTGCCAGGGTTATGCCTTTATGGCTGCCCTCGGTTGGTATTGTACATCGAACTCGCCCAGCTCCACTACCTACTTGAGGAGTTTTCTAGAAACATCTGGCTTTTCTAGAATTCTCCTCAAAGGCTGATTCATGACAACAACAATAGTATGACTCTAGAAATAGTGTCGAAGACGCCTTGCTATTGAGATCAGGGCAAGTGCTATCTTTTCTAGCCCTGAATATCTAATCTCTGCTCCTCGGTATGCCCTAGTTATGTAGTAGACGGGCCTTTGTACCCCTTCATTATATCTGATGAGCACAGAGCTCACTGTAGACAAGGAGGCAAAGAGGTATGAGTATAAGATTTCTTGTGCCATAGCATGGGAAAGGAGAGGGGCGCAACTAGATAAGCTTTTAATTTTTGAAAATCCTCCTCTACATCAGGTCCCTACTCAAAAGCCTTCTGAAGGATTTTGAAAAAGGGTAAGCACTTGTCTGTAGACTTGGAGACAAATCTATTGAGGGCTGCAATTCACCCACTGAGGCACTAGACCTCCTTAATTGTGGTGGGCGACTTCATATCCAAGATGGCTTTGATTTTATCTGAATTTGCCTCAATTCCCCTTTGGTTGATCATAAAGCCCAAGAAATTTTCTGATCTAACACCAAAGGCATACTTCTCAGGGTTCAACTTCATGTGGTACAATTTAAGAACATCAAAGGTATCTTGTAGGTGGTCTACGGGGTCCTTTGTGGAGAGGCTCTTTACTAGCATGTCATCCACATACACCTCCATAGTTCTTCCAATTTGTGATTGGAACATCTTGTTCACCAGTTGTTGGTATGTTGTTCCTATATTTTTTAGTCCAAAGGGCATGACCTTATGGCAATAGGTTCCCTTTAGAGTGATGAAAGATGTCTTCTCCAAGCTGGGGGGATACATGCTGATTTGGTTATATTCAGAATATGCAACTAGGAAGGTGAGTAGCTCATGACCAGCAATGGCGTCGATAAGGATGTCAATTCACGGCAATAGGTAGCTGTCCATAGGACATGCCTTATTGAGCTTAGTGAAATAGACGCAAAGGTGCCACTTTCCACCAGTCTTGGTTACCATTACCACATTTGATAGCCAAACTGGATAAGCTACTTCTCTAACTACGCCCATTTTCTTTTAGTTTTCCCACCTCCTTGTCCATTGTTTGCGTTCTTTCAGTGGAGATAATCTTCAACTTTTGACAAACAAACTTATAACAGGGATCAACATTGAGGCGGTGGTTGGTGACCTCAAGGTCAATGCCCACGAGGTTCTCATCTCACCATGCGAAGATGTCCATATTTTGCTTAAGAAAATCAACGAGCTAGTGGGCTAGATCCTCAGGAAGAAAGGAGCTAATGTACACCCTTCTCTCTGGAAACTCCTCATCTAGGACCACTAGGGTGAGTTCTTCCATTGACTCTCCTCTCTCTAGTGTGTGTTCATCTCTGGGGTCAAGCACCTCCACCTATAGGGCTTTTTGTGGCTTCCTGGCCCTCATGGAGGAGACGTAGCAACCTCTTGCCACAACCTGATTTCCTCGAACCTCTCCAATTCTAGTTGGGGTTGGAAAGCAAAGGATGAGATGGTAAGTGGAGGGTATTGCTCTTAGGGTGTTAAGTGCGGGCCGCCCTAAGATGACATTGTAGGCTAATGGGCAATCTATCACCAAGAAGTTCACCATCATCATAGAGCTTTAGGGTTCTATGCCGGCGGTGACTGGCTAGATGATGGACCTTAGGGGGTACACCTTCTCCCCTAAGAATCCAATGAGGGGTGACCTGATGGGCTATAACTTTTGCCTTCCAAGGCAGAGCTTGTCATAAGCTTCTACAAATAGGATGTCCGTAGAGCTATCATTGTCCACGAGAATCCTTTGTACTTGAAAATTGGCACTGGTCATAGTTAAAACTAGTGGCTCATCATGGGGGTGCTGAATTCCTTCCAAGTGCTTGTCTGAAAAGGAGATGACCTCGCCATCTCCATGGTTGTGTAACTTGGATAGGCACAGGTCATCAATGTGCCTAGCCTTTCTGACGTGGGCCTTCATGGCTGAGTGGAATTATCATCCTCCTCCTACGAGCCCTCTAGAGATGGTCTAAATTTGTCCAAGAGGTTGCTAGTCATCGTAATTACGAGCTGCTGGTGGTGTTTGGCCTCTACTAGCCACATATTGGCGTAGTTGGTGAGCTATATAAGCTCCTAAATCTGTAAAACCCGGGTAAATTTAAATTTTTATGAAAAAGGATAAAATGGTAATTTACCACTACAGTACGGGTTAAAAACTCAACTTTTTCTAGAACTTGGATGATGAAATGGACCTTACCGTTGGATTCCTCTCATGAAATCTAGTTACCAATCAATTTTTGTTGAATTGTGAAACAGTTAGTTTTTTTTGCATTTTATGAAGCGATCGGGGGTCGAGTGACCTCATAAATGAACCCAGAAATAAAAATTTTAAAAATTAGATAATAATTTAAATCAAGTTGAAATAAAAATATTTCGAACATGAACTAGAATGAGATTAAATCGATTCAGATCGAAATCGAACCCGAAAAAGGAGAACATGTGGCGAAATGTAGACCAAGCATTTTAAAGGGTATAAATAGGGGAGAAAATCTAATTTTCTTCCCATTTTCAATTGGGTCTTCACGTTGGAGAGGGAAGAGAGGGAAAAAGAGAGAATTCCAAACTTCTATCTACGTTCTACGACTCCCCGTCGCTCGAATCAACACAAGTTAAGAACAAAAGTCGATATCCTCGTCGTAGGCTATGCGACCATACCAAAAAGGAAGGATTTCATTGAAGTTTAAAAAATGATATTTTGGGGACAGCTTGGATTAGAGCTTGTTTCGGGTTCTTGAAGCTTCCTATGGTTATTTTATGCTTCAAGAGGTAGGATTTTCATCCTAGGTAGGTTTATTTCCAACCTAGGGTGATTATATGAAATGGGTAGGTTGTTAGATGTATTTAAAACTTCCCTATTGTTGTAAATTGATGAAATGGGTATTAAAAATGGGTAGAATAAATTCTATCTTGAATTGGGTATGGAGAAATTACTTAATGTGATTTCTTGAGACTTATGATGAAATTGGGCATTTTATGTGATTACATGATTTGGTGCCTTGAAGATGTTTGATTTAAAGGGCTAAGTGAAATTAAGTGTGCTTTGCATAGATTATGTATAATATGATTGGGAAATTGTTGTTGAATGAAAATGTTGACATATGCTAGTTGATATATTGACATTATGAGTATTTTTGGAAATTATATGCTTAAGATATAATTACCCATGGTGTATGTTGAAATGTGGTTGAGATTGTTCATATGGCACTCACACGTATTGGACATGAGATTGATATTGCAATTGTACATTTGCATATGCACGGAGACATCCAATTACGTGGGTGTGTGTGCATGGTTGTCATCAAACACTACACTTGGTGGATGATGGGTGGGCTCATGAAAGTTGAGTTGAAGACCCAGTTGAGTTGCACTGTTTGCATTATAAATTAGGTCGAGATTAGCAAAAAGGGCTTGACCATCCATCAGGTGAGAGACCCAGTAATTAGGATATGCATTCTCTTGGTTTAGTCCATAAAGTGTGTCATTGTACGCGGAACCGTTGGTGGAAGTCTATGAATTTGGTATCGATTGGCTGTCTGTAGGTGTAAGTCTATAAATATCCACTCCAAGAAAGACTCATAAATTTCAAATGGTCATTGGATGTGTAACATCAATGGCGGGGGCTTAGAATGCTTGAATTTGTACGCATGGCATTTGCATGTGTTGAGGGAGTTGATGAAGGCTCGGGTTGATGTGCATGAGTGAGTCGCATCTCATATCATGATATGGCATGGTGAATTCCAACATTGAATTTCATATTCTTGAGTGGAATGCTATGTGGCTTGTTGAAATTGCAATTGGCATTTCGTATGCATCTAGGTTGGAGAGTAGCCTCTTTAGGAGATACCCCTATTGGGCATGACTCACTCTTTATGGGAAAATATTTCAGGTGCGGGATACACAACGGTGGAAGGCCCTCATTTAGGGCCTCATGATTGAAAAAAAGCCGAGATGTGGCTTTTGAAACATGTTTAATAAAAATTATTATGTTATATAGTTTTGGACATTTAATATTGGAAAGAATTGTAATGTGAACTTATATGAACTATATTTTGCTTGAACTTGATGTTATATGAGTTTGGTATGAGGTTGTATAAGTTTGGAATGGATTGGAATTGAAAACGAAAAGAATTGTAGGAAAATTGGTAAAACCTAACGGTAGAACGTCGAGTACTTCTACCGGTAGAAATTTTCCAGTGAGCAAAACCTACCGGTAAAACGATGATAGACCTACCGATAGGTTTTCCAAAAATCTCAATTTTTAAGAATGTTTTGCTATCCTTTCGGGCTTTGTGTCCTTTTATTCAAATGATGTAAATGGACAATAATAGAGTATAAATTGTGGTATATTGGATCTTGGATGGGTGATGTGATAAAGTATACATGTTATGCGTTTGGGAGTGCCCGATGCAAGGGAGACTCTGCCCAAACTTTGAAGTATTGTGATCTCGGTAAAGGGGATGTTGTGCAGTGATGACGGGTTATGTGGCATTCGTAGGAGTTTCTGCGAGTTAATGGTTGGTCAACGTGTTGACAAAGGACCCTCGGTTTTAGGGGCATCACATAATCTGTCTTTTGAGCTCATAGTAATCATCGGTGTCATGGTCGTGGTTGCAATGGAAGTGACAGTACTTGCTTGAATTCTTTTGATTTGGAGGATACTTTATTCTTCCTGGCCACCTCACTGTAGGGTCATCCTGGATCAAAATTAAGATGTGCCCAATAGAGGCATTGAGCGGCATGAAGATCTGTCGCTCTTTCTGAGGGCCAAGACCAAGCCGGTCTTTAGTGGGCACCCTCTTTGTCCTGCTTCATTTGCTTCCAGTTTCCCTCTTATCGTCTCGGTCTCTCTCTTTCCTTTTCTCTCCCTCTCGTGAGGACTCACCTTGCCTAGCCCTAGTGATGTCCTCAGCATTCACATACTTTTAAGCTTTCTCCAATAGCTCTAGCATACTCTTTGGTGAGCGCTTCATTATTGAGAAGAGGAAACTCAATGAGTGGAGGCCTCCCAGAAAGGCTATCATGGTGACCTTATCATCGGGGTCCTCAATACGGAGGACTTCCTTGTTAAAACGAGTGAGATAACTCCTCAGGCACTCGTCTCAATTTTCTTTATGCCGAGCTGGTGGGTGGCAGGCTTCTGGTGGCAGCGTCCTCTAATGTAGTGTGCAACAAAAGATCTGCTTAGTTCGACAAAGGAGCCTATAGAGGCTGGGGTGAACTTGCAAACCACTAACGACTATATCCCTTCAGGGTAGTTGGGAAGGCTCTATATACAATTTTATCAGGAATGTTGTGCAGCTACATCAGAGATTTACAGGTGTTGAGGTGATCTAGCGAGTCTTTTGTGCCATAAAAGGCCTCCATAGTTGGTATTTTAAATTTATGGGAGAAAGGATAATTTGCCACATAGGCTATGAAAGGCATGTCAATGCACCTTACAAGGTGCTCAACAGTTTCAGGTCTTTACAATTTCATGGCATTGAAGACATCACCAAATTGGTTAAGCACTTCCTTGATTTTCTTGTCCCAGTGATTGGGGACTCCTTTGGAAGGGTCATTCAAGTGGCTCTTGTGGTCAAGACTCTTGTTTTCCCCCTCGTCTTTCTTGGAGATTAGGGTCACTAGCGTGGAAGGACAGAGCTAGTGGAGGAGGTGGAGGGGCCACCCTTGGCGCTGAGTAAGGGATTCCTGTTGCTACAAGGAGGGAGCACTGATGAGTGGCCTGGCAGTAGGCACTCAACTGGAGGCCTCTTTGTCGCCCTGGGCAAGGTGCCTAAGGTACTCCCCTGGCTGGGTGCTCTACCTAAGTTGCGCACCTCGTTGTCCAACAAGCATTAGTTTGAGGATCTACTGGTTTTGGTTTACCAGGAGCTTCATCGTCTCCAGTAACCTTTGCTATAGGTCAGGAATGGGATTGGATGGTAGAGGTAAGACCTCCTTCTTACATGGTGGATCATCTTCAGGCTGATTCATGGATCTGGTGGTGATCATCATAGATACAGAAAGAAAGATGATTGGGTGAAAAGTTTGTCGATTACCACAAACGACATCTAACTGATGATGCACAAATTGATTTTATGCACCATCTGTCAAGTAATTAATGTTGTAAGTAAATGTGGAAGAGATTCAACATAAGCAAAACACAATTTAAATGGTTCGGTCAATGTGACCTACTCCACTGTAAAGGGCTAGGATGGCCTAGGTATTTTATTGCTTCAATGAGTGTTGGGTGCTCAAGTGTGAGTAATAGGTGCGATACAAGATGTGAGCAATGAGCCTCATGTGTAGGTGGGGCTTCCAATTTATAGGCATCTCCTAACAGATTGAGGCACCTTATTAGTAACAGAAATGTTGATTTGGTGGAGTGGTCGTCATCCTCGCAACAGATGAGGCAATTGCAGAGGGGGCGAGAAGACCTCCTCAAGCCTTGGTCCCAGGATGGCGTGGATGAGGCTCTCTGATGGTGTCGCTAACTCCATGACTTTAGGATGACGTTACTCTTAGGGCATTAGTGAGCCTGACTAAATTTGGGCCAGACTCAACAGCCCTATCTGGGACAGGCCTACTATTTGTGTTGGGCCTGATCTAGGTCGAGCCCATTATCTGAGTTGGACTTGGGCCGAGCCCATCAACAACCATGGCCAATGATAGCAACTGTGTTGAGAAACTTGGTTCTGCCAACATCACAAAAAATTGTTTTGAAATCTCTAAATTATATAAATAAAAATATAAAATAAATTGAGTTCTAAATTTATATATGATAGGCTCTAACACCACACGTAAGAATTTTAACGATTCTTATATACAATTTAGAATACCTAAATTTCAAAGTTTAGAACGTACTTGTTTGAGCTACGATATTCAATCTCCTGGTTTCTTTCACTGAATGGTAAGGTTTTTCTCTCATTCTTCAAATCAATAGGCGGCTCTCAATGGACAAGCCAAATTAGGTCAATGGGATAAGCCAAATTAGGTTATTAAATGAAGAGGGGACCTAGTCTACTATTTATAATGAATCTAGTGGGCTCTTTCATTAAGAGTCACAATTAGATTAAGGCTTACACTTTACCTCTTCAACCACATCAATTAAAAGGATGTACATAAGCCCATAAAAATAGATTACTTAACAATATTAGGCTCATAGCATTAGACTATAAATTAAGCCCATTTTTCACAAACACAAAATTAACTATCAAGTAATGAAAGTTCAATACAGAAAAATCCCAACAGTTTAATGATCAATTTTGACTTTTCTTTTTACCTCTGACCAAAGCCAATGTGTCATAACTAGTTTTTTTTAGTTGAACTCAAACACCTAATAAATCATAAATAGACTCTATTTAGTTTTAATTTTTGACACAAAGTTACAAAGAAAAAAATAATAATTTTGACACAATAATTCATTCCTTATGGTAGTCTAGGTACTATTTGATTATAGAAGTGTGTTTAATTATTATTTTAAAAACTTGATTTATATGCATTATAGTACATAATTTATACTCTTTAGGTAGATGTATTGTATGTGTGCTATGTGTGATTGGTCTTGTTATTCGTGCAATGCACAACAAGTGTGCAAACATATACTCTCTTTTTTTGTGTTTAAAATGTAAGTAGATTTATTATTATTATTATTATTTTGAGAAAAGAATGACATATATTTCATTAAAAAACATCATTACATTGGCATGGAGGGTAGGTAACAGAAACGAGGGAATCTCCTCCTCTGTCCTAAAACTTTGGACTATTATTGAAGGGGCTAGCCCTCATTATTACACGTGTTATGGTAATTAATGAGCTTATGTGAGGATGATAAGACATGGCACGTGACGAAGACATCAGCTGCTCGATAAAATGTCTTAGCCAAACTAACCAACGTGTTCGGTTAAGTAATATTGGAGGTCAGTCTGTTCCCAACCAAGATCATTAATATGTTCGACAAGGCAACGAAATATCTCGGCTTGTACCAAACCAAGTTGATCAATCAGCTCGGCAAACATCGAAAGTGTTCGGCCCTTATTATGTCCAAGTTGTTCGAAACGATAGATAGAAAGATGGAAATTCGCCTATAACTTAGCCATTCAGATAAACGAATCAACGAAATTGACGATACCAAGAGGAATTACTAGAGAAATATCAGTAACTTCCTAAACTGAAACGCATGATTAAAGGAAGGTGTGCCACCTTGAACCAAAAATCACGGAAACCCTAATGGGGTAATAATCTATAAAAACCCAAAGGAACTAAGGTGAAAGTTACGCTAAACTCTCCTAGTCTTCTTGCAATTATCTCAGTTCCATTACTGACTTAAGCATCGGAGTGACTTCGATCGAAGCACCTCGATCTTGGGCAGTTTATTCGTTTTACAGGAAGCAAAGACTGGGAGATCAAGTTCAGAAATATTCATTACCAGAAATATCAAATTCAAATCTTTAATGAGAGGTGTCCTTAATATTTACCCTTTACAATTACAATGTATAGCAAATCTTGCTAAACAATGAGCAACAACATTTCATTTCCTGCAAATCCAAGAGGCCATGAAAGAATCAAATTTGTGCACATAATCCCGAATTTGTTCCATAAAATTACCCATTTCGCAAGATCCTCCTGATTATTTTGAACAACTTCAATAACCATCTTGGAATCCCCTTCAAGCACTATTTTCTGAAAGCCAAGATTATATCCCAACTGGATAGCAAAAGAAGCTGCTAAAGCTTCCCTATTATTAGAACTTAAAAACTTAGCAATTCTTTTGCTATAACCAGTCAAAATTTTTTCACAATTATCCCGTACAACAACAACCCACCTGAATATCCATAGGACGTGAAAACAACACCACTGAAGTTAATCTTAACATGAAACTAGTGGAGCTTCCTAAGAAAAATCAAGTATTTGAACAGGTGGAATATTGGTACTAGGATCACAAAATCGTATATTGAAATATTGACGGAGATAGTCTTTTGAGAACTGAACAACTTCCAAAAGGAGACTTCGAACACCCATCAACTTGGAATTTGTTTCTGTTATACCAAATGGACCAAGCTAAAATAATAACCAAAGCAACTTGTTCATGCAGCAGATTTTCTGAAATGAAGACAAGCCATTCCTAAATAGTTGATACCCTTGCTAGTGAAAATTGAAGACTAGCCAACTTCCAAACAATAGTGACATAAGGACAACTTAAAAATAAATGAGAAGATGATTCATAGAGGTTCCTTGCATATAACATTCACTTATAACTGGAATTCTTCTCATTTGTAGATTGCACAAGGTGGGTAAGATATCATTAAATAACCTCCAAGCAAAATTCTTAACCTTATTTGGCACCTTAAAGGACCAAATATACATACTTGGCCATCGTTTAACAACTCTACTTGTGGAACCTACATTGTGTTCTACTTTTATTAGGTTTTGTTCATCGACTAGATGGTAAGCACTCTGTACCGAGAAATGTCCAGATTTCTTATAGTGCCACATCAATCGATCCTCCGATAAAGTGGTAGACTAACTATGGGTTGGAGTAGGTGAAGGTGAGTCCCACATCTAGAACTCTCAGAAAGTGATTCGAAAAACACAAATGCCTTATTGGGATTCTTGTCCATGAATTCTTTTTGGGACACCATTTCAACAAATTGACGCATATAGGTAGGAAGTGAGTCATAGAAAAAACCAACAAGGGTTCAACTCTTGAACCCGTGATGAGGAAAAGCTTGGAGAAGGTCTTTGAACCATTTCCAACATTGATAGAAGGTTTCTCCCTCCTTTACTACAAAGTTCAATATATGGCATTTTAAAGCATTTGTGCGGTAAATAGGGAAGAATTTATGGAAAAACTCTTTTTCAAGTGAGGATCAAACCATNATGAGAGGTGTCCTTAATATTTACCCTTTACAATTACAATGTATAGCAAATCTTGCTAAACAATGAGCAACAACATTTCATTTCCTGCAAATCCAAGAGGCCATGAAAGAATCAAATTTGTGCACATAATCCCGAATTTGTTCCATAAAATTACCCATTTCGCAAGATCCTCCTGATTATTTTGAACAACTTCAATAACCATCTTGGAATCCCCTTCAAGCACTATTTTCTGAAAGCCAAGATTATATCCCAACTGGATAGCAAAAGAAGCTGCTAAAGCTTCCCTATTATTAGAACTTAAAAACTTAGCAATTCTTTTGCTATAACCAGTCAAAATTTTTTCACAATTATCCCGTACAACAACAACCCACCTGAATATCCATAGGACGTGAAAACAACACCACTGAAGTTAATCTTAACATGAAACTAGTGGAGCTTCCTAAGAAAAATCAAGTATTTGAACAGGTGGAATATTGGTACTAGGATCACAAAATCGTATATTGAAATATTGACGGAGATAGTCTTTTGAGAACTGAACAACTTCCAAAAGGAGACTTCGAACACCCATCAACTTGGAATTTGTTTCTGTTATACCAAATGGACCAAGCTAAAATAATAACCAAAGCAACTTGTTCATGCAGCAGATTTTCTGAAATGAAGACAAGCCATTCCTAAATAGTTGATACCCTTGCTAGTGAAAATTGAAGACTAGCCAACTTCCAAACAATAGTGACATAAGGACAACTTAAAAATAAATGAGAAGATGATTCATAGAGGTTCCTTGCATATAACATTCACTTATAACTGGAATTCTTCTCATTTGTAGATTGCACAAGGTGGGTAAGATATCATTAAATAACCTCCAAGCAAAATTCTTAACCTTATTTGGCACCTTAAAGGACCAAATATACATACTTGGCCATCGTTTAACAACTCTACTTGTGGAACCTACATTGTGTTCTACTTTTATTAGGTTTTGTTCATCGACTAGATGGTAAGCACTCTGTACCGAGAAATGTCCAGATTTCTTATAGTGCCACATCAATCGATCCTCCGATAAAGTGGTAGACTAACTATGGGTTGGAGTAGGTGAAGGTGAGTCCCACATCTAGAACTCTCAGAAAGTGATTCGAAAAACACAAATGCCTTATTGGGATTCTTGTCCATGAATTCTTTTTGGGACACCATTTCAACAAATTGACGCATATAGGTAGGAAGTGAGTCATAGAAAAAACCAACAAGGGTTCAACTCTTGAACCCGTGATGAGGAAAAGCTTGGAGAAGGTCTTTGAACCATTTCCAACATTGATAGAAGGTTTCTCCCTCCTTTACTACAAAGTTCAATATATGGCATTTTAAAGCATTTGTGCGGTAAATAGGGAAGAATTTATGGAAAAACTCTTTTTCAAGTGAGGATCAAACCATCATAGAGTGGCGTTTAAGGGTGTTAAGCCATTGCTTGACCTTTATTCTGTAAAGGGTATGTAAAAATCTTTAGCTTAGCTAACTTAGAATTATCTTGAAGGGTCCCACAAATGTCCTCAAATTCTTTCATGTGAAGGTAAGGATTTTCATAATCAAGCCCACGGAATTGAGGTAAGAGTTATATGGCGTAACGCCCCAAAACACACCCAGTACGACATTACAAACTAAAAACTATTCACCGCATGAGAGAAACTAAATAATTTCATCATTTAAGAAATTTCATCCATCAAATATCACATTTACAATATTACCCCAGAAGAATAGGCCAACCATGGCCATTACATCCCAAAAGAATGTGATCGACTATGATAATTACATCCCAAAAGAATCACATTTAAACTTGCAGCGGAATATCAAAGTATTAGTCTAGACTTCACAATATTTCCAAAATAAATTTCCTAGTCCAGAATAAAAAGTAATGTTGTTCTAAACATCCACCTCAGGATCAACATGCCCATATACGGGAATCTCCCAGTGTGCCGGTTCATCTACTCTCAAATCCTCCTTTAGTACATAATCTGAAAAATGCAGTTGTAAGGGGGTTAGCACTAAGTTCTGTAGTAACATTCCTCCCAAACTCGAACAAGATTTAGAAAAGCATATAAAAACGGTCGGCCACCTTTCACAAATAGCATATACGAATTTTTGAAGAAAACAAGGACATTTGAAACAGATCTCAAGTTTAAGCAACAACAGTAATTTAATGCATAAGTGAAACCAATATACAACTAATAATCCATTCCACCATAAACCGTTTCTCCCAAGTTCTTGCAGAATCTCATACTTCCCAAAATTTTTGTAGAAATTATTTCTGGTACAATGAACAATAATTCATAACTTGAACATTTCACAATGATATATACATGTATCTCAAACATGATGTAAGGCATCCACATCAATCAACGCATTGCGTAACATCTAGCCCACACATACACACCCAAATCTTCTCAAAGATATCCAACCTTTAGGAAGGGCGTATACCATACCAATGGCAGTGACGTATCCAATCCAGGCATTAGTATACTAACCCTTTGCCTCGATACCCATGAGCAATAGCGGTTTAGTCTTACCAAAACACTAACGCCGCTACGAGTGGTAGGAAAAGTCCAAACTTACACGGACTATGAATAACATCTACCCACTCTACGATATCACGTCAAAGTTCACCCATGGTCCTCCCACACTCATGAGAGATACAATACCAAACTCAATTTCTTAATTTACAATCATATCTCAAAAATCCCTAAATTTATCATGTGACAATTCCAAAACCAATTAAGAAAAATACAAGAAATCACAACCACATCATTTTATTACTCAACACAAAGCACTATAGTTTCGAAATCAATAATAAAGGAAGAATTTAAGAAGAAAATCCATAACTCTCCAAAAACTAGGGTTTTGAAGCAAGAAAAGAGATATCATGGGTATTCAACCCTAACTTTGTTCAAAACATGTAATCTTTGCAAGAAAACCAAGAAAAGATGATTTCATAGCAAATATACAAGATTTAGAGTCAAAGAATACATATATATTAGCCCTACCATCAATGGACAAGAATGAAAAAAAAACCCCTACCTTGATGTTCTTGGAGAAGTTAGGTTTGATCTTTAATCCCCTTTAGAACTCTGGTTCTCCCCTTCTTTCTTCCTCTCTAAGTCTTTCTATTAGGGTTTTAAAAGGTGTGGAGTGAGAGTGGAGTGAAAGAATGGGAGTAAATGTAGTAAAAATGGGGTTTTAAAAGCAGAAAATCTCGACTTTTTAACTATCTACCGGTAGTTCGTATCGAGCTACTGGTAGTTTGGATACACTGGCAACCTACTACCTGTTGAGCTACCGGTAGTTCGGAACTACTAGACATTTACTACCTATTGACTACCGGTAGTTCGTATCCACTCGCCACTGACTACCTGTTGACTACCGGTATTTCGGATCTATTAGACATTTGCTACCTGTTGACTACCGGTAGTTCGGATCCACTAGACAGAGTACTACGTGTAGGTCCTATCCAAATTTGCCTATTTTCTCTATTTTTCATTTCAAACCCATTCCAAACCCTTCCAAATCCAACCCAAGCTTATTCAACATGCTTTTGAAGCTCAAACCAAGTTGGTACAAGTTTTGTTACAACAATTTCATATTGTTGCCAGCTAAACTAAGTTTTAACTACCATTTTCTCGAATTTCCATATTAACATTTCCAAAAGAAGTAAAAACTTGCTACATAAACCTTCATACATAAATAAAGATAAAAGGGTGGGGTTTAAAATACACCCCCCTTAAAGAAAGTTTCGTCATCAAAACTTACCTCAAGTAGCGAATAAATACGGGTACTTCTCTCGCATCTCGCTCAGGTTCCCAAGTAGCTTCCTCCATTCCGTGATGTTGCCACAAAACCTTCACTAGTTGGATTACTTTGTTGCGTAGTACCTTCTCTTTGGTGTTGAGAATCTTTACCGGTTGTTCTTCATTTGTTGCTCCATCTTGAACTTCAATAACCTGCAAATCCACAACATGTGTTTTATCCGATTGACATTTCCTCAACATTGACACATGGAACACGTCATGTACTCCCAATAACGAAGGTGGTAGTCGAAGTTGATACGCCACTTTGCCTATCACCTTGATCACTTCAAAGGGTCCGATGTATCTTGGTGCTAATTTCCCCTTCTTGTCGAATCTAAACACCCCCTTCTTGGGCGATACCTTGAGGAACACATAGTCTCCCTCTTGGAATTCCAACGGTCTCCATCTTTGATCCGCATAGCTCTTCTATCTACTTTGCACCGTGCGTAGTCTCTCTCGAATGAGTTTGATCTCCTCCGTAGTCTCCCAAACAATCTCTGGCCCAAATAAACTACTCTCCCCAGCTTCCAACCAACAAGTTGGGGACCAACATGGTCTTCCATACAATGCCTCATATGGTGCCATCCCAATACTTGCCTGATACCTATTATTGTATGCAAATTCCACCAACGGCAAATGATTGCTCCAGCCTCCCTTGAAGTCCAACACACAAGCACGTAACATATCTTCTAGAATCTGGATCACCCTCTCGGATTGGCCGTCCGTTTAGCGATGAAAGGCGGTGCTAAAGTGCAGCTCTGTCCCCATAGTTCTTTGAAGACTTTGCCAAAATTGGGCTACGAAACGAGAATCACGATCCGACACATTGGATAGCAGAACTCCATTTAATCTCACTATCTCGCGAATATAGAGCTTGCTCAAGGGCTCTAAAGTGTCTGTGGTGTTCATACTCAAGAAATGTGCGGACTTAGTGAGTCTATCAACTATCACCCATACTGCATTATGCCCTCGCAAAGTCCTTGGTAAACCCGACACGAAATCCATGGTGATGTGATCCCACTTTTACTCTGGGATAGGTAAAGACTGTAGTAATCCTCCTAGCTTTTAATGTTCGATCTTCACCTGCTGGCACACCGCACATCGTGCTATGAACCTTGTCACATCCTTCTTCATTCCCTTCCATTAATATTGGCGCTTCATGTCCCTATACATTTTTGTGCTTTTGGGGTGGATAGCAAACTTAGAGCGATAACACTCTCCAAGTATCTCCTCCTTTAGGGACGAATCATTAGGAACACATAGCTTCTCCCCATATCTCAGTTCTCCATTTATCAAAGACCAACCCTCCATTGTTTCTCCATTCTCCAATTTAGCTTCAATCGACTCTAAGTCAGGATCTAAGCATTGCAATTCCACAACCCTACATTGAAGGGTAGGTTGGGCCACATGGTTGAATAAGCATGGCCGAGACCTATCTTCTCCAACCCATAGATCATAGTCTCCAAGGGCATCCCTCATCTTCCATTTACTTTCAAGAACATTGAGTTCACCCCAAGACTTTCGGCTAAGTGTATCAGTGACTACATTGGTCTTCCCCGGATGGTAGTTGAGTGTGAATTCATAATCTTCTAGATACTCAACCCACCTTCTTTGCCAAAGATTCAAGTCTTTCTATTTGAACACATACTTGAGGCTCTTATGATCAGAAAACATTTGAAACTTTTCTCCATATAAGTAACATCTCCACAACTTAAGAGCAAAAACCACAGTGGCAAGCTCTAAGTCATGGGTGGGATAGTTCTGCTCATGAACCTTGAGTTGCCCAGAGCCATAGGCAACCACCTTCCCTCCTTGCATTAGTACACACCCCAAGCCTCGTAGTGAAGCATCGGTGTACACAACGTATCCTTCCCCACTACTCGGAATAATGAGGACAGGAGCAGTTGTCAACTTCTCCTTCAAGGTGCGAGAGGCTAGTTCACACGCTTTAGTCCACAAGAACTTTTCTCCCTTCTTCATAAGGCGATTCATCGGCATCGCTAGCTTGGAGAATCCTTTCGCAAACCTCCGGTAGTAGCCTGCTAAACCCAAGAAGCTACGTACTTCGGTCACATTCTTAGGTGGTTCCCATTTTATCATGGCTTCAATCTTTGCGGGGTCACAGTTACCCCTTGTTCCGACACAACATGGCCAAGGAATTTCACTTCCTTCATCCAAAACTCACACTTACTCATCTTCGCATATAACTTATGTTCTCTTAATGTATGTAGCACAATAGAGAGATATCGTCCATATTCCTCTCGGGTCTATGAATAGATCAATAAGTCATCAATAAAAGCAATGACAAACTGATCAAGGTATGGCCGAAATACCCTGTGCATCAAATCCTTGAAGGCTGCTGGTGCATTAGCTAGTCCGAACGGCATCACCGTATACTCGAAATGACCATACCGGGTACAGAAAGCAGTCTTAGGAATATCTTCGTCCTTGATCTGCAATTGATGATACCCAGTGCAAAGATCAATCTTTGAATAATACTTGGAACCCCTCAACCGATCAAATAAATCGTCAATCATTGGCAAGGGATATTTGTTTTTCACTATTACTAGATTTAACCTTCGGTAATCCGTACAAAACCGAAGTGTCTCGTCATGCTTCTTCACAAAGAGTACAGGGGCTCCCCAAAGTGAAGTACTCAAACGGATAAACCCAATTGCCAACAAATGGTCTAATTGCTTCCTGAGCTCCTTCAACTCCAAAGGGGCTATCCGATACGGAGCAATGGATATGGGTTTGGTTCCACGGATAGAGATCAATCTTGAACTCAATCTCTCATTGTGAGGGTAACCCAAGTAGTTCATCTGAGAAGACATCAAAAAAATCTGATACTATCAACACCACGTTCGCATGGGATTTATCCTGATCCTCTCCCATTAAGCTGGCCAAGAAACTCAAAGTGCTTCCCGCCTTAGCTTTCAAAAATCTATTTTCCATAGTGGGAATGGATGGGAGGAATTTCGATCATTCATGAAACTGAATACTACCCCTTCTGGTAGTTGAAAAAAAATTCGTTTACAGAAACAATCCATTACCGCACAGAAAGCGAACAACACGTTCATCCCAAATATAACGTCGTACCCCTTCATATCTAACGCAACCAAATTGACAACCAACTCTTGCTCCCCAATGCGAAGCACACATCCTCTACACACCCTTATTGTATCCAACTGTTCTCCCGTGGGCATGTCAATACTAAGGGCATGTTCTAGCTTCTCAAATCTCAATCCCAAATTAAAAACATATGCAGTACGTATGAATGAGTGTGTAGCACCGGGATTAAATAAGATTCGGGCCCAAGAGTTATAAAGAAGCACGATACCTTCCACTACGGCATTAGAAGCATCCTCCTCCGGTTGAGTCAAAGCAAACACTCTCCCTTGATTGGCGCCGCCGGGGGCCTGAGCTTGTAACGGTCTTTGCTGTGCTAGCCTTTGTAGGTATAAACTCCGTAGCATAACAGGATAGGTCATCAAACCTCCTTTCGTACTCGGCCACCGTCATACTGCCCCGTCGTAGAACAAGAAAATCTGCCTTCATCCTATCCCTGACTGATTCAGGAAAGTACTTGTCTTGGAAGATTTGGTCGAACTCCTCCCAAGTGAGCTCATCAGCGTTTCTTCTCCTCTTCACCGAATCCCACCAATGGTCAACCTCCCCCTCTAGCAGGTATGTAGCTAAACCAACCCGCAAGTCCTCGACAACTCCCATGCCATCACATATTTTCTTCACCCGATGAATCCACCTATCTGCATCCAAGGGATTAGAGCTTCCTTGGAAATTAGGTGGGTGTTGCCGCAAGAATTCTCGAAGAACCACCATCCTTTGATTTTCATCCCCGTTGCCCGGTACACGAGCTAGTGGATGAACCCCACCATTGTGGTTATTATTTCTATTTTGGTGTTGCACCAAAGTGGTAAGCTCTCTTAAACACTGGTATATGCCGTTCATGGCATCGGGAGGTGGTGGTGGTGGTGGATTTGCTTGACCACCACGATCTCGTCCACGTCCACGCCTACCGTCCATCTTGCACATCAATTCACAATTTAGTTTCATTGATGTACAAGACATCCTAATTATTACTTTAATCTAAGGTATAAGACGTGTGTAGATTTTATACCAAAGACTTCACTCAACTTAGTCCAAACCCTCTTGTGGTAATCCATAACCAATAACTCCCATGTAAGACCTAAAGCATAAGCTCTGATACCAAAACTTTGTAACGCCCCAAAACACACCCTGGACGGCATTACAAACTAAAAAAATCATTCACCGCATGAGAGCAACTAAATAATTTCATCATTTAAGAAATTTCATCCATCACATTTACAATATTACCCCCAAAAGAATAGGCCAACCATGCCCATTACATCCCAAAAGAATGTGATCGACTATGATAATTACATCCTAAAAGAATCACATTTAAACTTGCAATAGAATATGAAAAGATTAGTCTAGACTTCACAATATTTCCAAAATAAATTTCCTGGCATAGAATAAAAAGTAATGTTGTTCTAAGCGTCCACCTCGGGATCAACATGCCCGTCTACGGGAATCTCCTAGTGATCCGGTTCATCTACTCTCAAATCCTCCTTTAGTACATAATCTGAAAAATGTAATTGTAGGGGGGTGAGCACTAAGCTCTGTAGCAACATTCCTCCCACACTCAAGATTTAGAAAAGCATATAAAAATGGACGATCACCCTTCACAAATAGCATACATGAAATTTTTGAAGAAAATAGGGACATTTGAAATAGATCTCAAGTTTAAGCAACAACAGTAATTTAATGCATAAGTGAAACCAATATACAACTAATAATTCATTCCATCATAAACCGTTTCTCCCAAGTTCTTGCGGAATCCCATACTTTCCAAAATTCTTGTAGAAACTATTTCTGGTACAATGAACAATAATTCATAACTTGAACATTTCACAATGATATATACATGTATCTCAAACATGATGTAAGACATCCACATGAATCAATGCATTGCGTAACATCTAGCCCACACACACCCACCCAAATCTTCTCAAAGATATCCAACCTTTAGGAAGGGCGTATACCATACCAATGGCAGTGACGTATCCAACCCAGGCATTAGTATACTAAACCTTTGCCTCGGTACCCTTGAGAAATAGCAGTTTAGTCTTACCAAAACACTAACCCTGCTACGAGTGGTAGGAAAAGTCCAAACCTACACGAAGTATGAATAACATCTACCCGCTCTACGATATCTCGTCAAAAGTCACCCATGGTCCTCCCACACTCATGAGAAATACAATACCAAACTCAATTTCTCAATTTACAATCATATCTCAAAAATCCCCAAATTTATCATGTGACAATTCCAAAACCAATTAAGAAAAATACAAGAAATCACAACCACATCATTTTATTACTCAACACAAATCACTATAGTTTCAAAATCAATAATAAAGGAAGAATTTAAGAAGAAAATACATCACTCTCCAAAAACTAGGATTTTGAAGCAAGAAAAGAGATTTCATGGGTATTCAACCCTAACTTTGTTCAAAACATGTAATCTTTGGAAGAAGACCAAGAAAAGATGATTTCACAGAAAATATACAAGATTTAGAGTCAAAGAATACATATATATTAGCCCTAGCATCAATGGACAAGAATGGAAGAAAACCCCCTACCTTGATGTTCTTGGAGAAGTTAGATTTGATCTTTAATCCCCTTTAGAACTCTAGTTCTCCCTTTCTTTCTTCCTCTCTAACTCTTTCTATTAGTGTTCTAAGAGGTGTGGAGTGAGAGTGGTGTGAAAGAATGGGAGTAAATGTAGTATAAATGAAAAGCAGAAAATCTTGACTTTTTAACTATCTACCGGTAGTTCGTATCGAGCTACCGGTAGTTCAGATACACTGGCAACCTACTACCTGTTGAGCTACCGGTAGTTCGGAACTACTCGACATTTACTACCTGTTGACTACCGGTAGTTCGTATCCACTCGCCACTGACTACCAGTTGACTACCGATAGTTCGAATCCACTGGACGAAGTACTACCGCTAGGTCCTGTCCAAATTTGCCTATTTTCTCTATTTTTCATTTCAAACCCATTCCAAACCCTTTCAAATCCAACCCAAGCTTATTCAACATGTTTTTGTACCTCAAACCTAGTTGGTACAATTTTTATTACAACGATTTCATATTTTTGCCAGCTAAACTAAGTTTTAACTACTATTTCCTTGAATTTCCATATTAACGTTTCCAAAAGAAGTAATAACTTGCTACATAAACCTTCATACATAGATAAAGAAAAAAGGGTGGGGTTTACAATACAACCCCCTTAAAGAAAGTTTCATCCTCGAAACTTACCTCAAGTAGCGAATAAATACGGGTACTTCTCTCGCATCTCCAGCTCAGGTTCCCAAGTAGCTTCCTCCATTCCGTGATGTTGCCACAAGACCTTCACTAGTTGGATTACTTTGTTGTGTAGTACCTTCTCTTTGGTGTCGAGAATCTTCATCGGTTGTTCTTCATATGTTGCTCCATCTTGAACTTCAATATCCTCCAAATCCACGACATGTGTTGTATCCGATTGACATTTCCTCAACATTGACACATGGAACACGTCATGTACTCCCAATAACGAAGGTGGTAGTCGAAGTTGATACGCCACTTTGCCTATCACCTTGATCACTTCAAAGGGTCCGATGTATCTTGGTGCTAATTTTTCCTTCTTGCCAAATCTAAACACCCCCTTCTTGGCCGATACCTTGAGGAACACATAGTCTCCCTCTTGGAATTGCAACGGTCTTCATTTTTTATCCGCATAGCTCTTCTGTCTACTTTGCGCCGTGTGTAGTCTTTCTCGGATAAGTTTGATCTTCTCCGTAGTCTCCCAAACAATCTCTGGCCTAAACAAACTACTATCCCCAGCTTCCAACCAACAAGTTGGGGACCTACATGGTCTTCCATACAATGCCTCATATGGTGTCATCTCAATACTTGTCTGATACCTGTTGTTGTATGCAAATTTCACCAACGGAAAATGATCGCTCCAGCCTCCCTTGAAGTCCAACACACAAGCACGTAACATATCTTCTAGAATCTGGATCACCCTCTCGGATTGGCCATCCGTTTGGGGATGAAAGGCATTGCTGAAGTGCAGCTCTGTCCCCATAGCTCTTTGAAGACTTTGCCAACATTGGGCTACGAAATGAGAATCACGATCCGACACAATGGATAGGAGAACTCCATGTAATCTCACTATCTCCCGAATATAGAGCTTGCTCAGGGGCTCTAAAGTGTCTGTGGTGTTCATACTCAAGAAATGTGCGGACTTGGTGAGTCTATCAACTATCACCCGTACTGCATTATGCCCTCGCGAAGTCCTTGGTAAACCCGACACGAAATCCATGGTGATGTGATCCCACTTTTAATCTGGGATAGGTAAAGACTATAGTAATCCTCCTGGCTTTTGATGTTTGATCTTCACCTGCTGGCACACCGCACATCGTGCTATAAACCTTGTCACATCCTTTTTCATTCCCTTCCACCAATATTGGCGTTTCATGTCCCTATACATTTTTGTGCTACCGGGGTGGATAGCAAACTTAGAGCGATGACACTCTCCAAGTATCTCCTCCTTTAGGGACGAATCATTGGGAACACATAGCTTCTCCCCATATCTCAGTTCTCCATTTCTCAAAGACCAACCCTCCATTCTCGAATTTAGCTCGAATTGACGCTAAGTCAGGATCTAAGCATTGCAATTCCACAACCCTACGTTGAAGAGTAGGTTGGGCCACAAGGTTGAATAGGCATGGCCGAGACCTATCTTTTCCAACCCATAGATCATAGTTTCCAAGGGCATCCCTCATCTTCCATTTACTTGCAAGAACATTGAGTTCACCCCAAGACTTTCGGCTAAGTGCATCAGCGACTACATTGGCCTTCCCCGGATGGTAGTTAAGTGTGAAATCATAATCTTCTAGATACTCAACCCACCTTCTTTGCCGAAGATTCAAGTCTTTCTGTGTGAACACATACTTGAGGCTCTTATGATTAGAAAACACTTCAAAATTTTGTCCATCTAAGTAACATCTCCACAACCTATGAGCAAAAACCACAGTGGCAACCTGTAAGTCATGGGTGGGATAATTCTGCTCATGAACCTTGAGTTGCCTAGAGCCATAGGCAACCACCGTCCCTCCTTGCATTAATACACACCCCAAGCCTCGTAGCGAAGCATCGGTGTACACATCGTATCCTTCCCCACCACTCAGAATAATGAGGACAGGAGCAGTTGTCAACTTCTCCTTCAAGGTGCGAAAGGCTAGTTCACACGTTTGAGTCCACAAGAACTTTTCTCCTTTCTTCATAAGGCGATTCATCGACATCGCTAGCTTGGAGAATCCTTCCACAAACCTCTGGTAGTAGCCTGCTAAACCCAAGAAGCTACGTACTTCGGTCACATTCTTAGGTGGTTCCCATTTCATCATGGCTTTAATCTTTGCGGGGTCAACAACTACCCCTTGTTCCGACACAACATGGCCAAGGAATTTCACTTCCTTCATCCAAAACTCACACTTACTCATCTTTGCATATAACTTATGTTCTCTCAATGTCTATAGCACGATAGAGAGATGGCGTCCATATTCCTCTTGGGTCTATGAATAGATCAATAAGTCATCAATAAAAACAATGACAAACTGATCAAGGTATAGCCGAAATACCCTGTGCATCAAATCCTTGAAGGGTGCTGGTGCATTAGCCAGTCCGAACGGCATCACCGTATACTCGAAATGACCATACCGGGTACGAAAAACAGTCTTAGGAATATCTTCGTCCTTGATCTGCAATTGATGATACCAAGTGCGAAGATCAATCTTTGAATAATACTTGGAACCCATCAACTGATCGAATAAATCGTCAATCCTTGGCAAGGGATATTTGTTCTTCACTATTACTCGATTTAACCTTCGGTAATCCGTACAAAACCGAAGTGTCTCGTCATACTTCTTCACAAAGAGTACAGGGGCTCCCCAAAGTGAAGTACTCAAACGGATAAACCCAATTGCCAACAAATGGTCTATTTGCTTCCTTAGCTCCTTCAACTCCAAAGGTGTCATCCGATAAGGAGCAATGGATATGGGTTCGGTTCCCCAAATAGAGATCAATTTTGAACTCAATCTCTCGTTGTGGGGGTAACCCAAGTAGTTCTTCTGGGAAGACATCAGAAAAATCTGATACTATCAACACTACAACAAAAATTATTTTTTGCGACGTTTTTTTTTTTGTCGCAAAAATGAACTTTCCGCGACGATTTAATAATTTTGTCACCAAAAATGATTTTGGCAAATTTTTTTGCGACGTTTCGCGAAAAGGTATTTACCACCAAATTTTTTTGGCGCAAGAAAAATGGCGGGAGTTGATTTTTTTTGTGACAATTTGTTTGTCGCGGATAGTTTACTTCGTCATAAAAAAATTACTAAAAATTTAAAATAAAAATAAACTCAAAATATTTAATTCGCGACGTTTAATATTATCGTCGCCGAATATAAAGTTTAATTAATATTAATTTGCGACGTTTTTAAATATATTTTCGAGAATATTTATTTTTTCGCGACGTTTTTATAAATTCGTCGCAGAATAGAATTTTTTTATAAAATAACATTATTATTTCGCAACGTTTTAATATTCGTCGGAAATTAGAATTTAATTTTTAATTAGAATTAAAATATTAATTGCGACGTTTTTATTTTCGTCGCAAAAAATAAATTTTCCGCGACGAGTTAATGTTTTTGTCGCAAATAGTGTATTTGACAATTTTTTTGCGACATTTTCTAAAAATGTCGCGAAAAGGTGATTCGCACCAAAATTTTTTGGCGTTAGAAAAGGGCATGAATACGTGTTTTTGCGCGACGTTTTTAAAAAGTCGTCATAGAATATAATTTTTATTTTATATTAAATAAAATTATGCATAATTTTCAATTTTAAATTATAAATTAGAATTAAAATATTAATCGCAACGTTTTTGGTCGTCGAAAAAAGTGAATTTTCCGCGACGATTTTATATTGTTGTCACAAATAGTGTATTTGACATTTTTGGCGACGTTTTTTAGAAAACGTCGCGAAAAGGTGAATCCCTCCAATTTTTTTTACAAGAGAAAGGTCAGGAATATGTGTTTTTTCGCGACGTTTTTATAAATTCGTCGCAGCATATAATTTTTATTTTATATTAAATAAAATTATTATTAATTTTAAATTTTAAATTTTAATTAAAATATTAATTGCAACGTTTTTTTTCATCGCAAAAAATAAACTTTGCGCGTCGACTTCATATTTTTGTGGCAAATAGTTTATTTGGCAATTGTTTGTGACGTATTTAGAAAACGTCGTGAAATGGTGATTCCCACCAAAATTTGTTGGCTCGAGAAAAGGGCGGGAGTTGAAAATTTTTTGCGATAATTTTTTTTTTGTCGTGGATAGTTTGAATTCATCACAAAAAAAAATAATATTGAATCAAAATCAAAATATAGTCAAAATAAATAATTCCCAACATTTAATATTATCGTCGCAGAATATATATTTTAATTACTATTAAATAGCGACATTTTTTATTATGTTGTCGGGAATAGGTATTTTTTTGTGACATTTTTAAAACTTTGTCGCAGAATATAATTTTTATTTTATATTAAATAAAATTATTATTTCGTGACGTTCTAATTTTGGTGGCAAATTAGAATTTATTTTGTAATTTTAAATTAGACTTAGAATATTAATTGCGACTTTTTTGTTTCGTCACAAAAATTGTACTATCCATGACAATTTAATAATTGTGTCGCAAATAGTTTTGTTGCAAATGTTTTTGCGACATTTTTAAAAAACATTGCGAAAAGGTGATTCCCGAATAATTTTTTTTTGCGCGAGAAATGGCGGGAATTGATAATGTTTTACGAGAAAATTTTGTTTGGCTCATATAGTTTTTCTTCATCACAAAAATAAATAAGCTAAAATTAAAATTAAAATAAAGTCAAAATATTTAATACACGACTTTTTTTCGTTGTAAAATTGTCATTCTTTATCTCTTTTTTTGCGCGAGCAATGGCGGGAAATGAAAATTTTTCAGTTTGGTAAAAAAAAAATTGTCACAAAAAAATAATAATTATAAATTAAAATAAAATAAAATAAAATAGAATAAAATAAAAATATTAAATTGCGACATTTTATTTTCGTCGCATAATATAAATTACAACCACATTTAAAGGTAAAATAAAATAAAAATATTAAAGTACGACATTATGTTCGTCGCATAATATAATTTTAAAAAAAATTCAAAATGACGTCGTTTTGGACATTAAAAAAAAAAACTACCTACATAAATTGAAATCCATTGCCCATCCTTTTTTTCCCTTTTTCTCACTTTTCCGAAATATCTCCCTTTTTGCTTATTTCAGTCGACACATATAGTACTGTCTCTCTTTCTCTCTCTCTCTTCCTCGTTATTCTCTTTGTTCCCCTCCCCCCACTAACCAGAGTGTTTCTTGCCCTCACTCTTGAACTAAATTTTTTCCTATCCTCACATTGCTGAGGTAAAGATCCCATTGGGAAATTACTAGGTGAGTTTTTGCATCTCCACATAAAAGTGTGAACTCTGTATGATTCTTGTGAGTCTCATATTTTATGTTAATTTAAACATATTAAATATTTGCAATGACTTGCTTAAGTTATTGGGATTAGTGGCTTAGGGTGTCTAATTTCGTGTTTCTTAACTATTACTCTGTGGATTTGAAAAATTGATTTGTCTTGAGTGTCATTTTGGTAGATGTCAGTAGAGAAAATAGGGGGTTTTCCCTGAATTTTTTTTCTTCGTTTTTTCACTTTTTTGTTTTGTAGATTGACTCAATCCCAAGTGAAAATTTGGCAGAGGTATTGGATAGGTTGTGAGAGGAAGAATTGTGGAAGGGACAAGTTTTGGTGATTTTCTATACTTTTTGTATTCGATATACATAAACGTGGCATAATGTGGAAAAAGGGAAAAAAGTAATGTTGGTCTGTGAAAATATTTTTAGGGAAAATATTTTGCGACGTAGAATGTTAATTTTAGTTATTAAAGTAATAATAAAATAAAAAAATTAATTAACAACGTTTTTTATAGGTTTGTCCATAATATTTATAAGTTTGTCGGGAATATTACAAAAAAAATAAAAAATTAATTTGCGACGTTTTTAATTTTTGTCGCAACATTTTAATTATAACCACATTTAAAGTTAAAATAAAATAGAAAAAAATTTAAATCGCGACATTTTTATTTTTGTCGCCGAATATAATGTTTTAAAAAAACAAAACAACGTCGTTTTAGGCATTTTTTGCCTTTTTTTGTTTAATTTTTTTCCTTTGCCCAACTCTTTTTCCCTCTTTCCCCATCGTTCCCTCTTTGTTTCCCCATCTTTCCCTCTTCGTTTTCAGTCGACACACACGCACTCTCTGCCTCTCACCGCTTCTCTCTCCCTCTCCATCGATTGCACTCAAAGCCACACACACACACACACTCTGCCTCTCACCTCCTCTCTCTCTGCCTCTGCATTGACTAAACTCGAAACCACAAGCCAGTGAAGCCACAAGCACCATCGATCGTCGCCGCCTCCATCGATTCAGTCCACGGTTGGTTACATCTCTCTTATCTCTCTTTGTAACATGTACGAATTAGAATTTCTATCTTGTTTTCCCCCACAAATTCAGCTCTTATTGTATTTGGTTGGGGTGTAGTTGTAAAATTTATCGCAAATTTTAGTGGGAAGAAGCTTTTGTGTATTCGTTTTTAGTTTTTCCTTTATTTGTCTTTTGGTGACTTTGATGGGTATTGAGTAAACATTGGATCTTTGTTGTGTGAAGGGTGTTTGTTATACTTTTATCCTTTTTGGGGGTGATTTGCATTTATGTGAATTTGTTCCTGCTCTGTTTTGGAGAGTTCCTGGGATTTGCTTTGATTTTATTGTTCTATGTGACTATATGTATTTATCTATGTATTGCCTTTGTTATCTATTTATTTATTTACTGGCATAGCTCCTTGACAATCTATTGTAATTGTTTTATCTTTCCCCTGGTCATTTACTATTCTCATGTGTCTTGAATTTGTATTTGTAACAAGATAAGCTCTCTTTGTCACTATCAGTGGCTGGTCTGTAATTCATTAATTCATTGTCTTTTTCGCCTGTTCTAATAAAATTTTCCACCTCTACTACGTAATATTATTCTTAGCCTGTCATTCATTGCTTGGGATAATAACTGATTGAACCTTTTTTTTTTCCTTGGCGTTCATAAGTTGTTTCAATTTGTAAATGTATTGTTATATAGAGGATTGTTATATCACGACCCCACAGATCCTCCAGCAACTTTATTTGATTTGTACTTCAGCTGTAGGATTTCTATGATATTTTACTAGTTATAGCATGAAGGCTGGGACCAATAGAGATTGACAATAAGTTGTTATGATTCAAATCTTTTGGACTAGTCATCAGTAGACATATAATCCTTTAAGCTCAATATTTTACCAGTAAAAACTATCGTTCCATTCCAAATGAGATTTTTGAGGTTAAGCCCTCGAATTTTAAGTTCATGATCGTGGAAACCAATATCTTGTTGTGAGTGAGTTTTTCATTTTAATTTTTCTTGGAAAGCTACACATATGTATTGATTAGCAAGAAAATATACAATTGCCACATTTGGCTTTCTGTACAAGTTTCATTATATCACTTCAATCTACTGTCCCTATGAAACAAAAAGTGGAGTAACAAATTCAAATCTAAGAGAGTCCTAGGGTGTTCTAGTAGAAGCCTTATTTTCTTTTTCTTTTTCTTTTTATGTTCTTATAACTGAACCTTTTTAACATAGGGTTCTGTTGGTTGAGACTCAAACTTTGTGTGTGCGTGTTAATGGTAGTGACGATAGAGGATTAGGTTTGTTGATTGTGATAGGGAGCACAGGTGAAGCAGACTGAAAGCGACATCACTTTAGCTCTATAACGTCCACAGCTGCTGCTACTGCTACTGCAGCAAAAAACCAGCCCTTTTCACCCTTACCTGATGATAAAAATGTATAACTTGGAGGATTAGGGTTTGTGAATATACTGACCTTGGTTTAATGGCTTGCTTAAGAACACCATATATGCATTATTGGTCTGTTTGAAGTGCCAATTGTGTTACTGTATTTGCAAATTTGGTGGTATAATTCTGATTTTTGATGTGGTGGAATTTCCTTTTTTGTTTTCTAGGATGGACTTTACTTTGTTTCCTTTCTTTACATTTGCTCTGATTGGACCACTTTAAGCAAAAGATTCAATATGATAAGCTTGTGAGTGAAGAATCTTATTTTCAGGTGGTGGCATTGATTTGTTTTTGTTGCCATAAACTAATATATAGTTGCTTTTTGTGCAATATGATATTGTCTATGCATGAGGTGTTATATCCATTAAGCAAAGAATGGATCGTCGTGATTGTATTTTCCGGGGAACTTATGTAGGTTAGAGGATTCAATTTTTTAGAAGCTCAAATTCCTTGTATGTGGTTGTGAAAATGTTCTAAATTTTAGTTCGTTAAGATTTTATAAACACATAATGGTTGGAGTAAGAAATGCCCATTCTTGGCACCTCGTCGACATTGACACCAGATTGCAGTAGTTAACAAAATGGAAGTGTTAAAATTGGAATATTATGGAAAATCTTGCCAGTGTTGGTCGAAACCTAGTGGCGTTTATGAAGTTCATTGTTCTCATTGTAATCGTAAAAATGTGCTAGTGTAACTGACTTGTAATCAGTGATTAAGTGTAACTTGCTCTTAGAAGAACATGTTTTGTAAATTTTATTGGACTTCTCCAGCCTTAGTGACATAACAGCTAGTCATCGTTATTTTTGTGACCTTTATGGATGCGAGCGAGGTTCCATGTTTCAAGGACAAGATCTTAGTGTGGTTGACTTTTTGGGGTGTTTTACGACTGGGTGCGAGAATTCATGGGTGTTGGCAAGCTTTCCTGATTTTTCAAGAAATAATTTTACTTACTTGAATAGGATAGCAAAATTTATCGTTTCTGAATTCTATTTTGCGGGCTCCAGTAAAATTGAAATTTTGGTCATTATTCCTTTTCTAGCATTCTTATTCTTTCCATTAAACTAGCTGATAAATTTTCATTTGAATTTGTTCTTTAGGTTTTTTTTAAAATTGGCTACTTCTTGAATCCTACAGTTTAGACCATTCATTACCTACTTCCACTTCTTAATTTGGTAAATAAATTTATGATAAAAGAGTAAGAATTACTTGAGGTTCTTGCATGCCTAGCTCTTTGACTTAGTCTAGTTTTGCATTCCTTGAGGTCTTTGACTTACAAAAATGCTTCGAGTCATGGTCTACCTAGTTAGCAAAGAATGGCTTCTGTTACCAATTGGTTGTTCTCCTCATGCCTGATATCAGATGACTCTCAGTTACTTGCATTTGGATTATGATCTTAGCTTTTTTATTCACAAGTTGGTTGCCATTTCTTTTCTGATTGCATTTTATTGGTCTTGACCTTCAGGGTACTAATGGTTTTTGTCTTTCCTTTTTCCTGTTCCCCAATGAGGTAGCTCGACACAGCAGTGCTTCAGTTTCAAAATCAGAAGCTTGTTCAAAAGGTTAAAGCTCAGAAGTTTGAATGTGTTGCCCTTGAGAAAAAATTTAGTCAACTAGGGGAGAGACAACAGCAGTATGGTAACACACTAGCAGTGGTCAATAAGTCTTGGGATGAGGTAGCTGCCTTGCATTTCTTAAAGTTCCACTTTCTTTTAAGTGTAGTATTTGCAATTTTGGATAGGACTCATACAATACTGTATATCTATTCAATGGAAATTTTGACTATGTGGTTTTGCTAGCTGGTTGATGACTTGGAAATTTGTTCCATCCGTACAAACTACTCATCATGCTGTGGGAAAGATGCTAGACATCAATTGATTACAAAGGGTGATTGTCTACCTTACACTTGAACTGTTTCATTTTTTTGACTTCTGTAGTTTGTTTGAGTTTTTCATTTTATTTGACATGGTGCTGGGGTATAGAATGATGAACTTGCTTGCCACTTTAACTTTGGCTATATCAAGTCAGTTGAGAATATAAATTCATCTCTTAAATTCCCAACATAATCTTATGCTTCAACAAAGANAGCTATATCAAGTCAATTGAGAATATAAATTCATCTCTTAAATTCCCAACATAATCTTATGCTTCAACAAGGATTATAGTGTAGTACTCATTTCTTAGTAGTAGTCTGTTACCATCTCCAAACAAAATAAGGGAAAAAAGGTAAAAGGGCATATGTTGCTTTATACAAATGTTAAATTTCTTTTGTAGGATTGGTTTCAATGTCCTCTATTTCTCCATTATTAACATATTATCCCTCTTATTTTACATAGTCGGGGAATACTTTTTTAGAAGGAACATAATAGCTCATGCAATAGCATATCAAAGAAGGTGAAAAGTTTTGGTGTTTTTGCAGAAGGCCATACATTTAATTAAGAAGTTAAGTACTTGAAATATTAATACAAATTTCAGTAGTTAGAAAAGTGATGCAACATGATTGGTATTGTAAGAGTAAGTGTACAGAAAGGCCATTATCCAAAACAAATGCACTCAACTTTATCTTTGACCTGGTGATAGCAGAGAGTTAAAGGCCTCTCAGTCTAGGGAGATGTAACCGTATTGATTACATCGTTACTCTTCGTGAAGGGCGATTTTAGAACCATTTACCACACCTCTACATTTCAATACTTATAAAGAGCTTATTTCTTTCTTTTTTTTTTCTGGTCAGATATAAACAAAGCTTATGAAGTTGTGATAATAGTGAGAAATATGCATGCAACCCATTATAGTTAGGAAAACAATGGCAAATTAACCAAAACTCTATTTAAAATCTCTTTGACTCATGACAAAAACTTTATTTAATGCTATTGTACGAGTTGTTTTTGTTGTGTTAGAAGCTGTGGAAATAACATCATCGGGTCAGGCAATACAATTGTTTGGTATTTGATGCTGCCCCCCTCGGGCTGAATTGAATTTGATTCTCACCATTGTTTTGAGGTAGACTTACCTCCCACCCCCACCCCCATCCCCATCCCTACTACACACAAAATATCTTTGATAGATGAGCTCACCAGTTTCTGATTCCTTGTTATTTGATTAAGAATTCCCCAACCCTGCTTTAATCTAAAGCAGTTTGGACTTCATCAAAACTCCTGATCCCTAAACCCCCTTCACATTTGGGTTTGGAATATTTTTTCTCCAAGGAAACCCAATGCCTTCTTCTAACATCCATCTTGCTAGAGCAAATAAATCCAGAAATAATAGAATTCAATTTCCTCAACACTCCCTTTGGAATATTCAAACAAGCCAATAAATGGATTGGAATTGAGCTTAAGACTGAGTGAACCAATACTAATCTTCCCATAACTGATCAACAATGACTTATTCACAGTTAATTCAAACCAAGGCTTGATGATTTCCATACATCTTCCACATCTCACCATACCACACCTCAGAATATGTTTTCATTTACGAAACTTACTCTGAGAGACCTTGTCCCATAGAGAGACCCCATTTAGAATCCCCCACACTTGCTTAACTCTAAATGCAAATTGAATGTCCTCAAACCTTCTAATCCCCAACCCACCTTATACTTTAGGTTTAGAAATTTTCTCCAAAAACACCCAATGTCTTCTTTTGACATTCAATTTATTGGACCAAAGAAAACTAGCAACCAAAGAATTCAGCTTCTTCACCACCCCCTTAAGGAATACACATACAAGCTAGCATATGNTAGCTTATTCACCACCCCCTTAAGGAATACACATACAAGCTAGCATATGTAGAGGTACAACACTTGATCACTTATCATATATGTGTAGTTTTTTTTATGCTTCATTTTTTTCTGGGAATTGGAGAGTTATGAATTTCGGTAATTTTTTGAAACCTTAATATAAATTAAGGTTTCAATTCTATGCATGCATGCATGAGACCTTAGTACCCATTCAAGAATCCACATCGGACATAGAGTATTCTTTGCCGATGGAGATTTCTTGAATTGTCCAATTTCAGACAGTTTGGGAATGCACAAGTCTATATTGTAGTTAGTATCTCACTGCTTAACTTGTTACATCTCTTGGATATTCTATGTGGCATATCTCATTGTTCTCTGTGTACATACTAGACGGGTGAACCTCCGACACCTAGTCTATGTCGTGTACTTGGAGAACTATGGGGATATGCTGCCGAATTTTAGTTAAAGATGTATGAAGCGGTAAGAGATGATTCCTATGATATAGAATGTGCATTCCTGAATGGGTTAGGACCACCTACCAAAATGTGAAAAGTAGATGCCATACTTTGCATGATGCTTGGTATATGACATTGATAAATATGTGATTTTGTAGGCTATCAATTATGGACAAGAGTTGGATGACAATTAGGCATAGGTTGGATTCAAAATACATTGATGGGGTTAAATATTTTGTCAATTTTGTCATGGAACGTTCGAGTCGAGATGGAAAAATTTGATGTCCATGTAGGAATTGCATGAATGCAGAATGGCATGATGATGAGACTGTGAAAAATCATTTGTACGTGAAAGGAATCATGACCTCTTACACGACGTGGGTACACCATGGGGAACCTGTTCCTATTAATGTTACCCAATTCTATGAAGATGATTTTGATGATGCTGATAATGTCGTGGATGATATGACGGACAATGAAGATGATGATCGAGACGAAATACCTGAAATGTTGGAAGATGTTGGTAGGGGAATGTTCATGGATCATGATTTAAGGGGTGTTCGTGTTGGAGAAACATGTGAGGGTGTTGATAGTGAGGAAGTTAAAATTTTTGAAAAATTACTAGAGGATGCTCAACGTGTTTTGTATCCTAGTTGTAAAAAATATACACTGTTGTCATTTGTGGTTAAGTTGCTTCATTTGAAGGTATTGAGCAAGTGGAGTAATAAGTGATTAACATTGATGTTAGAGCTATTGGCAGACCTTTTACCTGATGGTCATATTCTTCCAACGTCTCTCTATGATGCTAAAAAAAATTTACGTGCTTTAGGATTGGGATACGAGTCCATTCATGCATGTAGGTACGACTGTATGCTATTTTGGGAAGAGAATGAAAAATTGGATATGTGTACAGTATGTGGGGAGTCAAGATATCAACTCAATGATGGTAAGGGTAAGAAGATACCTCATAAGATCTTGTAATACTTTCCCTTGAAACCGAGGTTACAGAGATTGTTTATGTCGAGGAAAACGGCTATAGATATGAGGTGGCACCAAGAGAAGCGAGTGGACGACGAGAATTTATCAAGGCATCTTGGTGATTCTGAAGAATGGAAAGATTTTGATAAGCAATATCCTAATTTCGCTTGGGATGCTCGTAATGTTAGGCTTGGATTGGCCACAGATGGTTTTAACCCTTTTGGCAACATGAGTACCTCTTATAGTATGTGGTCGGTGATCTTGATGCCTTATAACCTACCTCCCTGGAAATGTATGAGTGATCCATTCTTCATGATGTCATTGCTTATTCCAGGACCACAGGCACCCGAGAAGGAGATTGACGTATACTTGCGCCCGTTAATTGATGAGTTGAAAGAATTGTGGGAAGGTGTTGTAACTTTTGATGCATGTATCAAACAGACATTTCAATTGCGTGCAGCTATTATGTGGACCATAAATGATTTTCCTGCTCATGGTAACTTATCTGGATGGAGTACAAAAGGTTACAAGGCATGTCCAATTTGTAATTTTGATGCATAATCACAGCCATTAAGAAGCAAAATTGGCTACACAAGCCATCGGCGTTACTTGCCGCAAGGTCACAGCTGGCGACAAAGTAAGTTATTTAATGGTAAGATTGAGAAAAAATCAAAACCTTGTGAGTTATCAGGGCAAGAGATTTTAGATCAGTTGGAGGGTTTACCAAATGTGCAATTCGGGAAGCATCCAAACAATTGAAAAAGAAAGCGATCATCTGAGGAACTTAATTGGAGAAAGAAGAGCATTTTTTTGAGTTACCGTATTGGCATGTGCTTAAGATTCGACACAACCTTGATGTCATGCACATAGAGAAGAATATATGTGATAATTTGCTTGCACGTTGTTAAGTATTGATGGCAAGAATAAGGACACAGATAAAGCTCGTCTGGATTTGGAGGACCTAAATATCATAAAAGAATTGCACCTCCAAAAGAATGGGGAGGCATATGTAAAACCAGCTGTGTGGTACACTTTGTCTCCAAAAGAAAGACTAGGGTTTTGTGAATTTTTGAAATCAGTTAAGTATCCAGATGGATATGCAGCAAATATATCGAGGTCTATGAGCACGAAGGATGGTAAGGTATCAGGCTTGAAAATTCATGATTGTCATGTTCTTCTGCAACGACTTATTCCACTAGGAATTCGTGGTTACTTGGACAAGGAAATTTGTACCACTTTATTTGAGTTGGGAAATTTTTTTCAACAAATCTGTGCAAAGACATTGATGGTAAAAGACTTGGATGCATTACAAGATAACATAATACTTATTCTTTGTAAGTTAGAAAAGATATTTGTTCCAGCATTCTTCGATGTTATGGTTCATTTAGTAGTTCACTTGCCAAGGGAAGCCAAGATTGTTGGACCCGTGCAGTATCGGTGGATGTACCCAATAGAAAGGTAAGACAATAAAATTGTTATTTGCTTCTTATTTGGTTTTGGTATTATCTCCTTATCTGTTTTGTAATTAACTGAAGGTATCTCGAAACTTTAAAAGGATATGTTTGTAATCGAGCTCGTCCAGAAGGTTCAATTGCAGAGGCTTATATTGTCAAAGAATGTCTTACCTTTTGCTCGATGTATCTTACTCATATCGAAACAGTTTTTAATCGCGAGGAACGAAATGCAGATCGAGTTGAAAATGTGCATGGGTTAGCTGTGTTCACCCAAAATGTTCGTCCTTTTGGTCGAATTACAAGAGCAACTGAGGTCTCTCAACAGGAACGAGAGATAGCTCATTGGTTTGTCCTACATAATAGTCCCGAACTGGATCTGTATCTAGAGTATGTGTATGTTAAATATACATATTTGTGAGTATTCTCATTGTAGTTTTTAATTGTTAAACCATAAAAACAATCCATATCCATGTGTGTAGATGAATCAATTACGAGGCGAAGAGTCACTTGAAGCAACTGATGAATTGTGGTCACTAGCAAACGGTCCTAATGTGACAATAAAAGTGTACTCTGGTGCAATATGCAATGGTGTCCGGTTTCACACTAAAGAGCGTGACAACTGTCGAAAAAGTCAAAATAGTGGGGTTGTTGTAGAAGGAGAACATAATAATAAAACAATTAACTTCTACGGATACTTAAATAAGGTGTGGGAGATGAGTTACATATTTGGCCATAGTATTTTTTTTATTCCAATGTGAATGGTTCAACCTTGGTAGTGGGAAAACAGTTCAGACTGATGCTCATGTTACAAGCATTAATGTGAAAAGTAGATGGTATCAAAATGACCCTTTTGTACTACCTAATTAGGTGAAACAAGTATTTTATGTTCATGATACAAAATTGGGTAGAGATTGGCAAGTTGTGCAACACATACATCATCAAGGAATATGGGATGTTCCTGAAAACAAAGATGTAGAAGTTAGTGAAAATGGATCGTATGTTCCAAGTGACGCATTCCAACAGGATGAATTAACAGAGATTGCTCTGGTAGTGGTCGAAGATAATGAAATAGGTCAACTTCATAGGACTGATCTTGATGGGGAAATCATTCATCGAGACCGAATTGTTCAGTGGGGAAGCAAAGAAGACAATAACGTTGATGATTTCATATGTGATGACAATGATGAGACACAAGTTGAGTATGTCGATTCAGAAGAAGATAATGATGTGAATGTCTATTTTGATTCTGATGAATCATCATATATATAGATGAATTATTAAGATATTTTCATGGTAATTAATAAATTATAACTTATATTTGTGAGCTACTTGGATATTGTCGATATAATTTATATATTTCTTTATGTCAGGTGTTTTATATATATGGGACCTAGTCACCAAGCCACCAAAACAGCTAGTAAGGTTGCATCCTCNTGATCTGGATATAAGAAAGGATTTGGACATGGTCCGAAGCCTTCATCCTCTAGTCATTCATTCAGATCCACTACTAAGTATCGAGAACAAGCTGATATGATAAAAGAGCTACAAGCAACTGTTGATTCTCTTCNTTATGTCAGGTGTTTTATATATATGGGACCTAGTCACCAAGCCACCAAAACAGCTAGTAAGGTTGCATCCTCCGAGGCATCTACTAGGTGTGCATCCTCGAGTACACATGTTAGGGGTGTATCATCTGATGCACCTACATCACAACCTGTTGCAAGCACTGAGGGTAGCAGTACAAGTTTGATGCATACTTTACTTTCTAAACATATTTTTCTTATTATGGTGGGCTAATATTTTTTACTTAATGTTTGCGCAGCAGCTTCTACCGCCAAGAAACGAGGTCGAGGACCGTGTAGAGGGAAAAATGCTGAGCGTATGCGTGCATCTCACGGCCCCCTTGAAGTTTTGATNGAACGAACGAGAAGCTAGAGAAGTTTGAAGGAGCACAACAGAAGTTTGAATAAGCATAGCAAAAGTTTGAAGACGCGCAGCAACAAATGATGCAAAAACTTTTGCAGATGCAACTTCAAATGCAACGTGCTCTGCAGAGCAACTCAACTAATGTAGACATGCCACCTGAGTCTTAGTAAGTATCTTCTNACGTTCTAGTGGGTGTACATTCTTCGAAGGTGATGACAAAGATTGGCTCACTGGCGAGGACGTTTGCCCCTATTAGAAATGTGCACACATGGAAGCAAATAATAGAGGAGGAAAAGGCACCACTAATTGCACGATTGTTGGTTAGTGGATATATTAGTTTGGTTTCAACAATATATTTACGTGTGTAGATTGTTACAACCGATGGTTTTAATTTGTATATTTATATTTTGTTGTAGACAAAGTTTAACATTAGAGACTATCATGAAAAAGTCAGTGTTAGGAAGGCANGATGTGTGATTGTTGTTTTAATATGGTATTTGAGGGGTTTGCCTTTTAAGTCCCATTTGTTATGATGAGGGTTAATTGTTTGGCTATATNCAGTGTTAGGAAGGCAGTCGACAAAAAATTTGCTGCGAGGTACAGGGACCATCAATACTATATGCATATGCACTACAAGGATTTGGTTGAGTCCGATGTTGACCCAAAGAGCAAGCCATTTGGTGACGTGAGTCAGGAGGATTGGGAGTACATAATTGAAACACTTTACAAGGATCCAAAATTTCAGGTAACTTTTATAAGCTATGCAAATTAATATCCACTTTTTATTCCTAATTGTGTATTAATTATATTCTTTGTATATAGGACAAAGCTAAGAAATATGCGAAAAATCGTGCTAAACTGCCATACAACCACACGATGGGTTCAAAGTCCTTTTAGTCTACACTATATGAAAGGGTGTTATACTTTAGCATTTGCTTCCTAAATTTTAATATATAGGNTATCTGAGCAATGCAGCCTGTTTGGTGTTTCAGATGAAAGGTAAATCGGCTATAAAATGTTTTGCTGAAATTAAGCTGCTAAACACTCACATGAACAGTTACGTAAACAGTGACTGTTCCAGCATCATGTTGCAGATTTACTTATTCAGAAAGGTTAGCCATATTACATTAGATGCATAACTAAAGTTTTCTGCTTAAAAGATGGAATTGCTGACCAATAAACAGTTNAATTTTGATTAACTATAATAGAGGGACCCTACGACTGATGCGCCATCCCCACATTGTTGATTTTTTCCACGATTCTCATGTGAACAAGAAGGGTGAGTGGGTTNGTTTTCTGCTTAAAAGATGGAATTGCTGACCAATAAACAGTTCTTTGCTATGTTTGGAGTTGAAGGCAACATATGTGATTACAAATTGACAAACCTAATATATCTTCATTGTTCGAGTAGATGGCGTCACATGTGTCATTGTTGTAATATCAGGGGATCTTCCTATAATTCTATCAAGGAATGCTTTTGTTATAACATGCAAAATTTAGGCAGGACTTCATGTTANAAATAAATTTTTTTTCATACACTTAATAATTGGGTTTAAATTTATTAAATTGTAGGGGCGAACGAAAGAATTGGCCACACAGAACTTAGAAGAGGGTGTAGAGCCATTGACACAGGATGAAATTGCATGCACAGTCCTTGGTAGCTGATCTGGATATAAGAAAGGATTTGGACATGGTCCGAAGCCTTCATCCTCTAGTCATTCATTCAGATCCACTACTAAGTATCGAGAACAAGCTGATATGATAAAAGAGCTACAAGCAACTGTTGATTCTCTTCAGAAGGAACGTGATGGAACGAACGAGAAGCTAGAGAAGTTTGAAGGAGCACAACAGAAGTTTGAATAAGCATAGCAAAAGTTTGAAGACGCGCAGCAACAAATGATGCAAAAACTTTTGCAGATGCAACTTCAAATGCAACGTGCTCTGCAGAGCAACTCAACTAATGTAGACATGCCACCTGAGTCTTAGTAAGTATCTTCTTACTATCGTTTTAAGTTCAACACTTAAGAAGTATAAAAACAAAAATTTGATTGAGTATTTATTAATGTATTTTTTTTAACAGATGAATTCGGGACTTCTGCATAATTCGTGGCTGACGAATTATATTTTTTTTATGTATTAAAATATTGAATGCTTCCATCTTGGTTTTGATGTGTGATTGTTGTTTTAATATGGTATTTGAGGGGTTTGCCTTTTAAGTCCCATTTGTTATGATGAGGGTTAATTGTTTGGCTATATGGTGTAAGTGTTGATTTGTTTGAAATATGGTAGAAGGAAAGGCATTGGCAGGCTGTTTACCATTTTTAGTTGTATTAATTGCTGGAAAGATACTCTGGTAAAATCTATACTTGGATGCTTTTCAAACGTGGATAGCTCTTCACCGTGTAGTCTTTATTGACTATTGTGTTGTCAAGTACATTGACATGGCATAATCCATGTGCCAGAAATGTGCTTTGGAAGCGTTTCGGTTGGATCCGGCAAAGTGGGGAGGTAATTGCATATTTATCTATCTATCCATCTATCTATCTATCTACATATGGCAAGGTTTTATTTATCTATCTATCTATCTAAATAATTCGTGTTGTCCTTCTTTTGGGTCAGATGCAACCTGCTCTGATGTAATGTATCTGAGCAATGCAGCCTGTTTGGTGTTTCAGATGAAAGGTAAATCGGCTATAAAATGTTTTGCTGAAATTAAGCTGCTAAACACTCACATGAACAGTTACGTAAACAGTGACTGTTCCAGCATCATGTTGCAGATTTACTTATTCAGAAAGGTTAGCCATATTACATTAGATGCATAACTAAAGTTTTCTGCTTAAAAGATGGAATTGCTGACCAATAAACAGTTCTTTGCTATGTTTGGAGTTGAAGGCAACATATGTGATTACAAATTGACAAACCTAATATATCTTCATTGTTCGAGTAGATGGCGTCACATGTGTCATTGTTGTAATATCAGGGGATCTTCCTATAATTCTATCAAGGAATGCTTTTGTTATAACATGCAAAATTTAGGCAGGACTTCATGTTATTTATAAAATAGGAAAAGAGAACGGGACTCGATTGAACGTATCAACGCACATTTCCTTTCCATCAACTATAGTCTGTTCCAGTATACAAGCTACATGTTCTTAGTTTGAGTACTTATGTTCCATTTTTGTTTCATGCCTTACATGCATGAATGGAATAACGAAGATACTTCTTACTAGTTACGTTAGGGTACTTCTAACATATGCATGATGTGCACAGGCTGTAAGGATTTGGATGCATAATATGCAAAATAATCGATCCATTCCAGTGTACTGACACAGTTAAATTAGAAATCTAGGTTGATGGAACCCCTTATCTCTAGAGTTCCTATGATGGTTATAGAAGCCAATCATGAGATTGAGCCTCAAGCTGACGGAATCACTTTCAAATCATATCTTACAAGATTTGTTGTTCCTTCAAATGAGTCTGGCTCCAACAGTAACTTTTATTACTCCTTTGATGCTGGAGGAGTACATTTCATCATGTTGGGAGCATATGTTGACTACAACAGTTCTGGTGATTGATTCCATTCTCTTTATCAATATTATTGAATATCATAATTGATAATACATTTTTTTTTTATTTTTTGCTTGACACCCGTGAGATTGAAAGCACGACTGCGACTAGAAGATTTCATTGGTATCAGTCTTAATGTTTGTCACATTGTAAATATAGGTGCCCAATATGCTTGGCTGAAAGATAACCTGGATAAAGCAACTCCGCAGTGTGACCCCTTGGCTTGTAGCTGCATGGCATCTGCCTTGGTACAATAGCTACTCCTCACACTACCAGGAATTTGAATGCATGAGGTTGGAAATGGAATCACTTCTGTATCAATACCGAGTTGATATTGTCTTCTCAGGTCATGTAAGTTGAAAATATTATTATTGTGACTTTGTTTTTGGCATAGCTATTAGGTGGCTCATGCCGATTAATAGTCTCCCAAATTTTACTGAAGATTTTGTTTTTGTCATAAAATCAGCAAAATTTTGTATCCTAAATCCTAGTTATTACATAGGAATTATAGCACAGAGTATGGTACCACAGTTGGATAATTGAGTTATTTGAGCACTTCAACCTAAGCGGCACACCTGAAGGAAATTATATAGGCAAAGGCACATCTCTTACATGGGTTATCAACTACCAGATATTTTAGCTTTTATAAATGTACAAGTGTCTTTCATGACATTGTTTCAGTCTAAGTAGTACCATTTCTTATAATTTTGAGTGAATGGAAGCTGATTAAAACTTGTCACTTAGAAAATCTTTCAAAGTGAAGTGTATGCTCTAAGATATCAGTACTGAAACAGTCCTTCCAAGGAGTGCATTTTATGCTGACAAGTTGGGATGGACTTCAGGTGATGTNAACTTTTGGTAAATATGTTCCTCCACCCCTTTTCTCTCCTTTTCAAACTATGGTAGATTNTGCTCTAAGATATCAGTACTGAAACAGTCCTTCCAAGGAGTGCATTTTATGCTGACAAGTTGGGATGGACTTCAGGTGATGTACTTCTACTTAATTGCTCCATATGACTTGAAATTTCACATCAAATCACATAAGTGGTTTTTATGTTTAAAAAAATTCCCAAGACCACAAAAAAAAACAGTTGAATTGTCGACCCCAATGTCACCACTTCATCACTATTGCTGTCTCCACCTCTNAAAGGATTCTTGTTTACATAAATAAAATTTGGTTTTAATAAAGGAGGGGAGGAAGGGGGTTGGGAATGGAGAGTTCTTTTTATTGATCTATATTTTTGGAAGGTTTATATNTGACTTGAAATTTCACATCAAATCACATAAGTGGTTTTTATGTTTAAAAAAATTCCCAAGACCACAAAAAAAAACAGTTGAATTGTCGACCCCAATGTCACCACTTCATCACTATTGCTGTCTCCACCTCTAGTAGCAAACCAATATTTCCAGCACCTCCAAGCATGCCACCTTCATCACTACCACCAGTTAGGAAATAAAGTTAATCATTTCTAACTCTGACCAGAACAGTCCTGGGAATATAAATTTTCTTGTGTTTAAAATGTATAACTGATAGTTGTATGGTGCTTATCTAGCTAACCAAGGAGTAAAGGAATATGCTTATAAGGAAATCATTTTGGCTGATTCTCTTTCATCTGAAGCACGCAATCTGCTGCAGCAAGATCAAAGGCAGATGCGTTTTTTAAGGGTGAGGAATGTTGCTCAATAATTCAGCTGAGTTTTATGATTTAATAGGTCTATTTTGCGAGGAATTCTTAAGATGGACTATTCACATTACTATTCATGAAACTATTCAGATTGATTCTTTTCGCTTATGTCTGGGATTTCAACCTTTCTTTTATAGCTGGATTTTGGTAGTTGAATTATTGGAGTTAACTTTGCAAGAACACAGAGGCTCAGCGAATAGCAGCAGCTTCCAGCGAACAGCAGTGAATGCGTACTATTCATGTCTCTGTTCAGCTAGTTTTTTGCTTAGCTAGTTTTTGTTGCAGCTGTTGGTTCAAGCCCTCAAGGACATTGCGGTAGTAGCATTAACAGTTCAACTCAGTTGTGGAGGAGTTCCAGCTGCCTGTATGATGTTTTGGTATGAAGTTTGGGAATTGCAGTTGTTCCTTCTCTGCTGGAGTTTCTCTGCTTTGACTGGAGTGGGTCTTTGCTATAGGTCAATTATGTTCTTTCAGCTGGAAAAGCTATTGAGAAACATCGTGTTCCCATCAATAATAGATGCAATTTTTGGTATTTATGGGAGTTGAATCTTTTTGGGAAATTTATAAGGTACAAATAGGGGGAAAATATTGGAAAAGTAATATTTTGATTTTTTTATGTCATTGGATGACATGATGGTAACAGCTTACAAGAAAAGGAATACATTCAAGTCGCATGTATGTTGCATATAGGAGGAGTGGGTACCTTCATGTCCTTGGATTCTATGATGTATGCGTTTGATTGAGTTTCATATATCATATAACGAATTCTTGTTAATCTGGATTAGAATACTTCAGATTTTAGCTTTTAAAGACATGAATTTGGTCATACACATACTTTTGGTTGTTTATAAATTAAAGGTGCTCCTGTTCACAAAATAAATAAATAAAAATTGAAGGTTTTAATTGAATGCCTTAGATAAAAAATTCTGAGTTTTGTATGAAATATCTTGGGTTCTGAAAGTCTATATATAGTGAAATAGCAGCACTGTTTTATTGGCTTTGGGTTGTAGTTTCTTAATTTTTTTTATTTTTTTTACTTTTGTTGCTTGTCTTTAGGCCTTGTTGGTTTGATAAGATTATTCAATCTTGGAACTTTTCTTATGGGAGTTCAAGCTTTCTGGGAAATTTTTGAGATACCAAATTACCAATTGGTGTAAAATATTGGAAAAATGATATTTTGATTTTTCATGTCCTTGGTTACCTTAGTGGGAAACTAATATCTTCAATTGGCATGTTTGTTGCACATAGGCGAATTGGAAACTGTCCAGAATTGTTACACAATAAGACATCTTGAATCTTATTTTTTAGATGGCACCTGGTCAAGATTATCTTTTCAATATTACAACTGTTTCTGATAATGTTTCCGGTGAAAACATGAGACATTCCTTATGTGTATTTTTTATGTCTAAAAAAGATTGTTGTTCTTTTGTTTCATGCTTTCAAAATATGATTTTGTGTTTTCATTCTAATGTGACCCTCTCCTTCTATCCAGGCCTGAGCATCTGAACTAAGCACAGGCTAATTTTTGTGTGTTTGGACTCTTTGATTTCATCAGCCAAGTTTCATGTCTGATTTCGACACCCAGATTCCTTCAACTTTTGGTAAATATGTTCCTCCACCCCTTTTCTCTCCTTTTCAAACTATGGTAGATTTGTTTTGTCTAGTTATTTGCTATTTTCTTTTGATCAATTCTAAGAATGTACATGACCCTTTTCTCTTTCCTAAATGATCAAGTAAATGAATATGAATATGGAAAAGTGCAAGGAAGAATATAGAAAGAAAGGATTCTTGTTTACATAAATAAAATTTGGTTTTAATAAAGGAGGGGAGGAAGGGGGTTGGGAATGGAGAGTTCTTTTTATTGATCTATATTTTTGGAAGGTTTATATATTCATTTCTTCATGTTGTTCTTTAGATCCCTTTGCTAAGGCAAATGCTAAGGACTCTGGCGCTAGGTCATCAAAAGAGTATGTGCACATCCGTATACAGCAACGGAATGGTCGGAAGAGCCTGACAACTGTGCAGGGTTTGAAGAAATAATTCAGCTACAATAAGATACTTAAAGACCTCAAGAAGGAGTTTTGCTGCAATGGTANTAGCAGCACTGTTTTATTGGCTTTGGGTTGTAGTTTCTTAATTTTTTTTATTTTTTTTACTTTTGTTGCTTGTCTTTAGGCCTTGTTGGTTTGATAAGATTATTCAATCTTGGAACTTTTCTTATGGGAGTTCAAGCTTTCTGGGAAATTTTTGAGATACCAAATTACCAATTGGTGTAAAATATTGGAAAAATGATATTTTGATTTTTCATGTCCTTGGTTACCTTAGTGGGAAACTAATATCTTCAATTGGCATGTTTGTTGCACATAGGCGAATTGGAAACTGTCCAGAATTGTTACACAATAAGACATCTTGAATCTTATTTTTTAGATGGCACCTGGTCAAGATTATCTTTTCAATATTACAACTGTTTCTGATAATGTTTCCGGTGAAAACATGAGACATTCCTTATGTGTATTTTTTATGTCTAAAAAAGATTGTTGTTCTTTTGTTTCATGCTTTCAAAATATGATTTTGTGTTTTCATTCTAATGTGACCCTCTCCTTCTATCCAGGCCTGAGCATCTGAACTAAGCACAGGCTAATTTTTGTGTGTTTGGACTCTTTGATTTCATCAGCCAAGTTTCATGTCTGATTTCGACACCCAGATTCCTTCAACTTTTGGTAAATATGTTCCTCCACCCCTTTTCTCTCCTTTTCAAACTATGGTAGATTTGTTTTGTCTAGTTATTTGCTATTTTCTTTTGATCAATTCTAAGAATGTACATGACCCTTTTCTCTTTCCTAAATGATCAAGTAAATGAATATGAATATGGAAAAGTGCAAGGAAGAATATAGAAAGAAAGGATTCTTGTTTACATAAATAAAATTTGGTTTTAATAAAGGAGGGGAGGAAGGGGGTTGGGAATGGAGAGTTCTTTTTATTGATCTATATTTTTGGAAGGTTTATATATTCATTTCTTCATGTTGTTCTTTAGATCCCTTTGCTAAGGCAAATGCTAAGGACTCTGGCGCTAGGTCATCAAAAGAGTATGTGCACATCCGTATACAGCAACGGAATGGTCGGAAGAGCCTGACAACTGTGCAGGGTTTGAAGAAATAATTCAGCTACAATAAGATACTTAAAGACCTCAAGAAGGAGTTTTGCTGCAATGGTACTGTTGTCCAAGACCCAGAATTAGGCCAGGAAGAATTTAAGAAGAAAATGCATCACTCTCCAAAAACTAGGGTTTTGAAGCAAGAAAAGAGATTTCATGGGTATTCAACCCTAACTTTGTTCAAAACATGTAATTTTTGCAAGAAGACCAAGAAAAGATGATTTCATAGCAAATATACAAGATTTAGAGTCAAAGAATACATATATATTAGCCCTAGCATCAATGGACAAGAATGAAAGAAAACCCCCTACCTTGATGTTCTTGGAGAAGCTAGGTTTGATCTTTAATCCTCTTTAGAACTCTTGTTCTCCCCTTCTTTCTTCTTCTCTATGTCTTTCTATTAGGGTTCTAACAGGTGTGGAGTAAGAGTGGTGTGAAAGAATGGGAGTAAATGTAGTAAAAATGGGATTTAAAAGCAAAAAATCCTGACTTTTTAACTATCTACCGGTAGTTCGTATTGAGCTACCTAGTTCAGATACACTGGCAACCTGCTACCTGTTGAGCTACCGGTAGTTCGAAACTACTAGACATTTACTACCTGTTGACTACTGGTAGTTCGGATCCACTCGCCACTGACTACCAATTGACTACCGGTAGTTTGGATCTATTGGACATTTGCTACCTGTTGACTACCGGTAGTTCGGATCCACTGGACAAAGTACTACCTATAGGTCCTGTCCAAATTTGTCTATTTCCTCTATTTTTCACTCCAAACCCTTCCAAATCCAACCCAAGCTTATTCAACATGCTTTTGTACCTCAAACCTAGTTGGTACAAGTTTTATTACAACGATTTCATATTTTTGCCAGCTAAACTAAGTTTTAACTACTATTTCCTCGAATTTCCATATTAACATTTCCAAAAGAAGTAATAACTTGCTACATAAACCTTCATGCATAGATCAAGATAAAAGGGTGGGGTTTACATATGGTACCAGGCTTAATTGTGAACTTATTGGCATTACTAGAAAAAACAAAGCATGACGGGACACTATTCCTTGTGGGATGCAGGTAGTCCCTTAGAGTTCTAACCTATTGGTTGGCCCCTTGGCCTTGATTATTGTTTTGATTCATTGGAACACAATTATTTTGAGGGTTTCCAGGGTTCTCCATACTACCTGTTCTACTTAGATCAAATGTGGGGGCTAAAACAGAATTATCATATTGGTCTGACGCAAATGAACCAACAGAAACAACATACTCTTGAAATGAAGATTTGTTCTCAGAGTCTAAAATTTCTCCACCAGATATGCAAAAGATGATCTTACTACCAAATGGAAACAACTATTAACAAATTTTAATAAAATTAATCTAACTAAAGAGCATAAACACAAATCAAACAAAAATTAACTTAACAAAATTCACAAAGAGATGGAATGAAAGTAATTGAGTACTAGAATTCTCCAAGTAGTTCATAGTGAAGGTGTATTCTTCTTTCCAACTTCCTGAATTCATCAAAGAAGTCCTCGGCAACGGCACAAAAAACTTTCTTGATCCCAAAAAGTATACCCAAATACAGGTAGTCAAGAAATAGTAACACTCGGTAAGATCAAGGTCGATTTACAAGGAACTTGAAATTTAGAATTATGAAGGTAAAAATAAAGAGCTTGAATCAAGATTATTGTTTGTTGGGAATTGGTCAGGATTAGGAAATAATCTTTCATTCATTATTTCAGTTGATGTCCAATGCCAATGTAATCAACTAGAGAATTTTACTTTAAAGAAAAAAAGTCGATTAAATTGAAAGTAATCAACAAAGAACTAGGTGTGTAGACCAGCAAGGAATTATAAAATTACTCATGACAAGGAATCAACCTAGTGATTAATTTCATAAGTATACATAGTACAATCCTTTGCTAAAATTTATTTATTCAATCTATATATTGAGAAATATATCATCTTGGAAGAACAATCAAATAATAATTGCATTAACAAAATATTCAATACACCTTCATACAACCATACCCTAGCTAAGAAATAAAAGAAGACTACTCACAAGCCATGAGTAAAATCTTAGATAAGAAGAAGAGAAAAATAATATTTCGGGTTCAAGAATGATCCCCCTCTAAAAATGAATAATCTCTCTAAATACCCTCAAGAGATTCCTCTAGGTCAAACTCTTAAATAGTGCCTTAATAACCATACACATTCGGATGGAAAAATTGCGTCTGGACACAAGCCCTTAAATCCTAGCCTTTGACTTTGGTCAACATAGCTAAGTCTGGACAATCACACACGTCCTAACGAAGGCACACTGTATTTTCAATTGGGCATCTGCACGCACAACCTTGTCCGAACACCTTGAACTCTCTGGAATTTGGTTTTGAAGCACTCGCATCTGGACAAAGTAGTTGTGTCCTGATGATCAATCACCAGATCGTTTTTGTAACTTAATCAATTTTTCATCTTCGAAACTTACTCGCATCCAAATCCAGATGCACCTATGTAAGCAGTCGGGGTCAACTTTAGTTAACTATTTGACTTTTTGAAAAATCCCTTCTATCCCTTTGATTTCCATGCAATCTTCAATTGACTCAATCAATTTATCAGGCATCCAAAATCAAATCAATCCTCTATTTTATCTGATAAATCAACCAAATACAAAAGTACCGTCATAGCATAAATTAATAGGATAAACAATAATTAGCTCAAAATAAATGTAATTCACCATAACTATCAAGTTAAGAATTGGAAAATTACATAGCGAATCATTTACTAAAATGTGAACTCTCATAACTTATAAAGGCTCGGGGAATTCCACATTGTGACAAAACATGTTCTTTTAAAAAGTTAACCACTGTGCGGTGATAATTATTTTGACAACGAATCGCTTTAACCCATTTGGAAACGTAGTCAATATATGGGGAAAATGGTCTTATAAAATCAATACCCTAACAATCAAAATTTCAATGATCAAAATAGGGTTTAGAGGCATCATGTTTCTTTTACAAATACTTCCCAACCTTTGGCATCTGTCACAAACTAGGCAAAAAGCATGTACATATTTAAAAAGAGTGGGCCAATAAAATCTTCACTTCAAAGTTTTAGCAGCAATTTTCTTTGAGAAAAAAATGCCATCACAAGCTTCAGAATAGCAAAAAGAGATGACCTAGATTATTTCATAAATTTGGTACGCAATATATTAAAAAAATTTGCTTGTTAGCCTTAGTGCAGTGAGAAAGAATGGTACCTGTGACCCGAGTATCCATCCAAAAAATAACAAACAGCATGATCAATTATCCTTTCAAAAACTTGATCTAGAAAAGGTAGGGGGAAATGGTCTTTTCTAGTGAGAAAGTTTAATTTTTTGTAGTCAATACACATTTGCAACCTGTGACAATACATGTTGGGACTAACTCATTCTCCTCATTTTTTACCACTGTGACACTAGATTTCTTAGGTACTAGTTGGGTAGGGCTTACTCATTTACTATTAGAGATAGGGTAGATGATACCCACATCTAGCAACTCATGTACTGCATCACTTACAATCTCTTTGAGATGAGGATTTAATGTTCACTACGGTTGTAGAGACGGTTCTGAGTACTCCAAGTATATAAAATGATGTGGATTTAAGAGAGAAATGCTTCCAACCATACTTTAAGCATGCTTTTACTTAAGGATTAGAGGGGGTATTTATAGATGGGTGGCAAAGGGCAGCAAAAGGGCCAATTTCGATGCTTGGATTCAAAAGAAAGAAATGCAGCTTTAGGTAGCAGTGTCTAGATGGTGGCAGTAGCATTCGAACAGTCTAAACTCTCTAGAATCGAATTTTTAGGTTGAATTCTATAATTTTGAGAAGGGCATCTAGACGGTGGAGTGGTGTCCAGAAGGTGGTCACTTTCAACTTGTCCAAGTTGTCATCCAAACTTTACAGCCTTCAATTAGAAATCTTGAATGGGCGGTGGTGTCTGGATGATAGTAACTTTTCCACTTGGCTACTCCCAAACACAACCAAATTGCTTCTTGTATGTTGCACTATATGTTAGCCTTCATATTTACCCTATATAATTGAAATCACATAAGTTATGAACAATTAATCACGAATTGCTAGTAATTAACCCTCTTAATATAAATTTAAAATGTCAGTTTTAAGGGTTAATCAGATAACATTATTTGTATGGTAAAAATTAATTATTAAAGAAAATCATGTCCCAATAATTAAATTGGTTGATGATGTTCTTTTTAGGAAACTTAAAATTTTTGTCTATGTCAAACCCTAGAAGTGGATTTAATTATCCAACATGTCAAATAAGTTGAGTGATAAGATCTCAGGGATAAAAAGAAGCCAATATAATTGTTAGTAATTTAAATAATTGAAGGGTATCTGTAATTTTAAACTTGGAGAGATTATTAAGCATATAATAATGAAGAGCTCAAAATATAATTTTGAGATAAAGTTTGAGATCAATAATAAGTTTTTAGTAGACTAACTTATTATTAATGACCATAGGATGTTTGTTCAAGGTTGGACATAGGATTCCTAAAACCATTAGAAGCCTAACCATTATTTCTCCTTGGGGCCTCTACTGTAGCCTGTAATAAATGCACTTCTTGGTTCTCTCAGTCATAAAATTTACCTTCACGTTTAGTAAAGGTAGAGAGAAAGTAAGAGAGAAAATTTGGAGGATTGCAACCCACACCGCATTCAAATTGTAGCGTGGAAGGACATACGATAGAAAATCGTGAGGTTCGTCGGGTAGGCAATTCGATCTGCATTTGTCTATGTCCATGTTGTTCACGCTTCAAGAAGTAAACCATAATTATGCCTTGTAGGTTAACAAATGAATAATTTTTTTTTTATTCAATTACACGCGCTATCAACAATTCTTGAGACTATTGTTCCAACATATTCTTACCCTACTTGTTTTCAATATTTATTAAAAAATAATTTTCCCTACCAAACAAAATTGTTGACCATTCTTTGAAGTACCCTTGTTGGTGGACAGGGATGGCCTCGGACAATCTATTCTTTGGGAGTTTGATTCTTACTCCATTGCTAGACAACTTGAATCCATATCTATTATTGGTCAATTTGTGGTGTGGGCCTTGGTAGATAACTAGGGTTTGGTTTCAAAATAATAATGGAAGTTGGGGGTATACATAGGTTTTGGGGCTCGATTGGTTTCCTGAAGAGTTTTCTCTAAGTAACAATACATGAATCAGAGAAGGAAGGAAATTTTTCTAGATTGCCAGGGAGGGTTAGTGAAGTGTGATTGAATGAAAAGGAAGAGGCAAAGAAAAGTTTTGGGTATCCAGAAAATAAAGTGATCTGTTTTTAGATGGTGAAAATGGAATTTGGTTTTTTGGGAAAAGAGTGTGATTATGGTGAAGGAGAACAGTCGCTGACGTTCTAGGTGACTACGATCGAAAGGTCATGCAGAGATGTTCCAGAGAGAGTGGCTATAAACTATCATTTCAATAGAGCATTAAGTGAGTTTAATGACGATATAGTAGTATGGGTTTATCCATTAAAGGGGTTAATTTGATTAAAATTAATTAATTAATTTGTAATTGTAGTAATTAGGTCTAATTGGAAAAATATTCTACAAAGTGTGTGAAAGACCTATTCACCCATCTCTAGGCTATACTATACTCAAATGCACTTGTATAAATGTGTTGGATACATCCAAACGCACTCTCAGAAACTGAAGATGCACTTTAATTTTCATCGTGCGCATGTTCACAAAATAACCACATCTTTTAGGAGAGTTTCATCTATTGGTATGCTTTTTGTTCTTTTGAACCTAGAAATTATTGGCTTGGATCTAATGGCTAAAGATTTAGCACTAGGAGACTTGTTTTCTCTTCTTTTATTTTAATTATATTAGCCTAACACATTCGATTCCGTTTAGTTGAATAGGACTCGAAAAGAAAAAATTCAATGTAACGGTTACAACACTTCAGCACTGTCACATGGTGTATCAATCTATATAATAAAGTGGCTAGTTTTGTTTGTCTTGAACTTTTTGCGACTCAGATAGTTTGAAAATTATCAATCCGATGATCCTAATTGGACTTTAATTCCTTTTAAAACTCTAGTACTCTTATCTCTCATATAATTATCTCTCTATCTATCTCATACATTCAACTCTCATACGTATATAACTCTCTCTCTCATAGACATTTTAAACACACTCTCCCCCATCTCTCATACTCTCTCTCTGTCTATATATATGTATGTATATAAATATGTATATATATATATCGATAAATATAGATAGATTGAAAGTCTAATTAGGATTTTACGACTCCGATCATTTGAAGATTATTGATCTAACGATCTTAATTGAACTTTCATTCTTTTTGAAACTCTAAAACTCCTATCTCTCACATAACTCTATCTCTATCTCTATCTCATGCACCTAACTCTCATACGTATAAATATATGTATATATATATATATATATATATCATAGACATTTTAAACACACACTCTCTCATATCTCATAGTCTCTCTATATATAACAAAATAGCTAGTTTTGTTTGTTTTGAACTTTTCGCGGCTTAGATCGTTTGAAAATTATTAATTTGAACTTTTCGTGGTTCAGATTGTTTAAGGATTATTGATCCGATAATCGTAATTGGACTTTCATTCATTTTAAAACTCTAAGACTCTTATCCCTTCTCTATGTCTATCTCATACACCTAACTCTCATACGTATATAACTCTCTCTCTCTCTCTCTCATAGACATTTTAAACACACTCTTTCCCATCTCTCATACTCTCTCTCTGTCTATATATATAGAGATAGAATGAAAGTCTAATTAGGATTTCACGGCTCAAGTCATTTGAGGATTATTGATTATGATGATCTTAATTGGATTTTCATTTTTTTAAAACTCTAATACTCCTATCTCTCATATAACTCTCTTTCTCTCTATCTCATACACCTAACTCTCATACATATATATATATATATATATATCTCAAAAATTTTAAATACACACTCTCTCATCTCTCATACTCTCATACACTTTCTCTATATATAATAAAGTAGCTAGTTTTATTTGTCTTGAGCTTTTCGCGGCTCAGATTGTTCAAGGATTATTGATCCGACAATCCTAATTGGACTTTCATTCCTTTTAAAACTCTAAAACTCTTATCTCTCATATAACTCTCTCCTCTCTATCTCATGCACCCAACTCTCAAACATATATAACTCTTTCTCTCTCTCATAGAGATTTTAAACACACTCTCTCCCATCTCTCATACTCTCTCTCTGTCTCTCTCTGTATATATATAAATATGTATATATATATATATGGATTCAGATCCCCTCCATTACCTCTTCTCTTCAATTTCCCACAATGCAGTGCTAGATGAGTGACACGTGTAAAATTTTGAATTTCAATGAATAAGATTTCTTTCTTGTGAGAAAATTCTTTAATAATTGTTAACACTCTACCAACAACAAAAATGAATGAGGAAACATCTTATCCATTGAAATTCAAAATCTTACACGTGCCACTCATCTAGCATTGTATTGAGGGAAATTGAAGGAAAGGGGTAATGGAAGGGATCTAAATCCTATATATATAGATAGATAAATAGAGATAGAATGAAAGTCTAATTAGAATTTAACAACTCAGATCATTTGAAAATTATTGATTTGACAATTTTAATTGGACTTTTATTCTTTTTAAAACTCTAAGACTCCTATCTCTCATATAACTCTTTCTGTGTCTCATAAACCTAACTCTCATACTTATATATATGTATATATATATCTCTCTCTCTCATAGATATTTTAAACACATACTCTTTCATCTCTCATGCTCTCTCTCTCTATATAATAAAGTGACTAACTTTGTTTGTCTTAAGCTTTTTGCAGCTCAGATCATTTGAGGATTATTGATCCGATGATCCTAATTGGAATTTAATTCCTTTTAAAATTCTAAGATTCTTATCTCTCATATAACTCTTTCTCTATCTATCGCATACACTCAACTCTCATACATATATAACTCTCTCTCTTTGTTATAGACATTTTAGACACACTCTCTCACCTCTAGTACTATATATATATATATATATATATATGGAGAGAGAGATACATAGAATGAAAGTCTAATTAGGATTTCGCGGCTCAGATCATTTGAGGAGTATTGATTTGACGATCTTAATTAGCCTTTCATTCCTTTTAAAACTCCAAGACTCCTATCTCTTATATAACTCTCTCTTTCTCTATCTCACACACCAAACACTTATACGTGTGTGTGTGTGTATATATATATATATATCTCATAGACATTTTAAACACACACTCTCCCTTCTCTCATACTCTCTCTCTATATATAGAGAGAGAGATAGAATGAAAGTCTAATTAGGATTGTCAAGATAAACAATGTTATCTCATACTCTCTTTCTCTGATAACATTGTTTATCTTAACAATCCTAATTATTAATAAAAAATAGCAAGTAATACCAATTGCACCAAAAAAAGTAAAAAAATTTAAAATCAAGTTAATTACTAATGAAAAAAAATAACAATGACCAATAAAAAAATAATTGAAACCAATTGTACAAAAAAAATAATATTCAAAACCAACTGTCAAATTTTTTTTCCTTTTTTGCATCATTTTACCCTTACTAATATTCATATTTTTTTAGAATACTTGAATAATGTAAAATAGACACCAAAACGACAAAAAGGTGAGCTAAATCAATTTTTTTTAAGTGGTGAAATTTTGATTTTGTTGATTTGGTTTAATTGCAAAATAAAAATATTTCTGTAGCATCCGAGAAGTCACAACAACCGAAAACTTAAATCAATTGTCCTCGCAGTTACAAGTAGATTTGCTAGACAATGTTAGTTCGGTTGAGTTTTTTTCCATTTTTTGAAATTTTGATTTGTAATTTAATGCGAACTAGATAACCTATTAATTAGATTTAGCTAGAAGCTGAAAAAATGAGCACTCGTTGAAAAGAAGAACCACCATAAATAAATGTTTGGCAGGATAATTTTATAATGGTATTAATTTAACTTCATGGGATTTTCAGATTGTGTTAATGTGATATGATTCTTCTTTATTTCAATCCTTACACTTCTTTTATTTAAGACATTATTGGATGCTCCATTTGCTTGATAAATTTTTTGTGTTAAAAGTGCATTCAAGCACGGGAAATGAATAGTCCATTGATAAACCACCAACTATATAAGTGAACCGCACAGTTTAATGACTATTCAATCCATGTAAGATAATAAATGCCCATATAAAAAAGTGGCTTCTATCTTTTTTATTTACTAGTTTATCATTGATTATATCACGTAATAATTCTGATTTGGTAGAACCTTTGTATTGAATATTTATTACTCAAAAACCCGATATGACAAAATGATAAAGGTTGGCTGTTTTGGCCGAACCATTCGGTCTACGGCGCTGGCGGTTATCAATTTTGAAGCTAGAATCATGCACTCTGGTCGGCGCTTCTTGTTCAAATAAATAATAACACTAACAAAGTACCCTCTCTTTGGCATCCGAAAATAATGGAATTAATACTCAAACGAAACCAGTTGGTCGGTAAGGTTTGACTAACAAGGCAAAAAGATCTAGTCTTCAGCATGAAATATCATCACGTGTAGAAAGCAGTTCTCACAAGTCAGTCAATAACAATTAATTGTATGTGCCTAACAATTACGATGACTGTGTGCCCACTAACCTAACAATTACGATGACAAAACAGAGCAACTTTGGAGAGTAGGCATTCTGTTGGCTGCAAATCTTTAAATTAGTGGCCGCCTGCCACAATTTGTCCTCCTTTTGCCTTTTTAAGAAAAATGGTACCAAAAAATATGACCCTGACCACAAAACAATATTTCCGAATAAAAATTTAAAACAAACACCACAATAATTTCATAATTTAGTTGATTAACATTCAAAATTAATATAAAAAATTCAATCCAAAAATTAAACGTCGAACCAAAATATTATCTAGTTGGCACTATCCCCTTGTGATATATTAGTCTGGGTAATACTATTGTACTAAAATCTAAATTGTACTGAAATATGTCTTATTCATTTATTTTGTTTTGGATAATTTGTAATAATTCATAAAAATAGTAATATAATAAAAATTTATTCATTATAATTTTTTTAGTCGATGAAAAGTGAATGAGCAATAGCAAAAAATATTTTTTGATACCTCCATAACTCTCGTTATTATCAATTGATGTGTCCAATTTCTCTGTCTGGCCACCTCATTGCTTTCTCATCTTATGTTGGAAAAGGAGCCACCATCAAATTTGACAAAGAACAATTAAACTAATGTTACATGAAAGATCAATCTAGTTGAGTCTCTCTCTATTCACCTCCGCGCCCAATAGTATTATGGTAGTTGGTTACCCCACTCCCACGCACACACTCCACCCCCGTGGGTTTATAAATTGAGTTTCAGTTTAGGAACTGAAGACGGGAAAACAGAGGGGATATAACCATGGAGCAAAATGAAGAGCGACAGAAAAGGCAAGATCATTATGGTTCCCTATCCAGCACAAGGGCATCTCACTCCCATGCTTCAGCTAGCTTCAGTCTTTGTTACCCATGGATTCAAGCCTGTAGTGGTTACTCCAGAGTTCATTCATCAACGCATTGCGCCCAAAATAGATACTAAAGATGGGTATTTTGTGCGTGTCTATATCCGATGGTTTAGACGCAGGGACGACTCGTGATTTCTTTGCCATTGAGGAGGCTATGGAGAACCACATGCCCATTCATTTGGAGCGCCTTATTGGTGAACTCGACGATGAAGACGGTGAAATTGCTTGTATGGTGGTTGATTTGCTGGCTTCTTGGGCCATCCAAGTGGCCAGAGGATGCCGCATCCCCGTGGTAGGCTTTTGGGCTGTCATGCTTGCTACTTATCGGTTGATAGCTTCCATACCTGAGATGATCCGCGCCGGCACCATTTCTGAAACTGGTAACTACTACATATTCAAGCATATTAAAAAAAAAAAAACATGTCCCTGGTACTTTTGAGCTTTTGAAATTCAGTGGCTGCCGAAAAAATCTAACAAGTTGAAGAATAAGCAACAAGAATGAGATTACGGTAAACTTGGATTGTTTAGGATTTTTAATGATCAAATTCGGCTGTTTTTTTTTCCCTCTAACCTAACCCAATGTGTCTTAACTTGTTCTTTTTAGTTGAACTCGACACCTTATAAACCTAACTAGCCTCTATTTAGTTTTAATTTTCGACACAAACTAACCAAGGAAAAAACAAACTTTTAACACAATAATCATTTTGTATGGTAATTTTAAGTACTGTTTGATAATATTTTTTTAGTGGTCCATTTGGTAGAGTATAGAAAAATGAAAGGATTAAAAGTCATACATTTAGGATTAGGGTGAATCAAATATTTGAGTGAAATTTTATATACGTTCTATGTCTTAACTTAACCTAATAATTAGGATATCCTGTATATCCATGAACTAAGTTGTGAATTGATGTGCAGGATGAACGATAAACAAGGACGGGGATGCGGACGTGGGCGTGGCCATAGAGGTCAAGCGAATCCACCACCACCACCACCTCCGGATGCCATGCAAGGCATTTACCAATGCTTGAGGGAGCTCACCACTTTCGTACAAAACCAAAATGGTAACAACAACCACAATGGTGGAGCTCATCCTCTCGCTCAAGTACCAGGCAATGGGAACGAATATCGAAGGATGATAGCTCTTCTGGAATTCTTAAGACAATTACCACCCAATTTCCAAGGGAGTTCCAATCCTTTGGAGGTGGATAGATGGATCCGCTGAGTGAAGAAGATCTGTGACGGCATAGGAGTTGTCGAGGAGTTGAGAGGTGGTTTGACGACCTACCTATTTGAGGGGGAAGCCGAATATTGGTGGGATGCCATAAAGAGGAGAAGTGACACCGACACACTCACTTGGGAAGAGTTCGATCAACTTTTTCAAGATAAGTACTTCCCTGAATTGGTCAGAGACCGAATGAAGGCGAATTTTCTTGCACTACGACAGGATAGTATAACCATGACTGAGTATGAGAGGCGGTTCGACGAGCTCTCCCGTTATGCTACGGGATTTATATCTACTGAGGCCGACAAAGCCAAGCGCTTCGAGAAGGGTCTGAGGCCGATCATTAGGGAGAAGTTGGTGGCTCTCATAGTCCGTGATTTTGGGGACTTGGTGGATAGAGCTGCACTGGTAGAAAGAGACATAGAGGATAGCCAGCAACGACAGGGTTTCTCGAGGGGAGGTCCGATCTGAACGGGTGCTAGCACTAGTGGGCATAGAGACCGACACCATATCGTCGCCCAGACCAGACAGATGGACAGCGACTTTTGACAGCCCGAGGATAGGGAGACACTCAGACTAGAGCCGGTATTTTTCCCACGATCCTATTTTGCATGCGGAGGTGTGGGACATATTCGGATGCATTGCCCAGTTTTTCCACCTCAGGGGCCTATCTAGACTGCCAGACAGGTACTAGCAGCCCAACCACCACCATCGAGGCCTGCACTGCAATGATCGATACAAGCTCAAGCCCCCGGCGGCGCCAACCAAGGGCGAGTATTTGCTTTGACTCAGTCGGAGGAGGACATTGCCAATGCCGTTGTGGTTGGTATCGTCCTTATTTACAATTCTTGGGCCCGAATATTATTTGACCCCGGTGCAACACACTCATTTGTACGCACAACATATGCACTTGATTTGGGATTGAGTTTCGCAAAGCTAGAGCATGTTATGAACATTAGCTTGCCCACGGGAGAACGGTTAGATACTATCCGAGTCTGCAAGGGTTGCGTGCTTCGCATTGGGGAGCACGAATTGATTGTGGATTTGATTGCTTTAGAGATAAAGGGGTATGATGTGATTTTCGGGATGAACTAATTTTTCACTTTTCGGGTGGTAATGGATTGTTTTCGCAAGCGGATTATATTTCAGTTGCCGGGAGGAGTCGTTTTCAGTTTTGTGAATAACCGAGATTCTTCCCATCCATTTCCTACTACGGGTAGTAGATTCTTAAAAGTGAAATCGGGAAGTTATTTGAGTTTCTTAGCTAGCTTGATGGGAGATAACAGGGATAAAATCCATACGGATATGGTGTTAATTGTATCGAAGTTTCTAGATGTTTTTCCCGAGGAATTACCCGGATTACTGCCACATAGGGAAATTGAGTTCAAGATCGATCTCTATCCAGGAATCGAACCCATATCCATTGCTCCCTACCGGATGGCACCTTTGAAGTTGAAGGAGCTAAGGAAGCAGTTGGATCACTTGTTGGCGATTGGGTTTATCCGTCTAAGCAGTTCACCTTGGGGAGCCCCCGCCATCTTTGTAAAGAAAATGGATGAGACTCTACGGTTGTGTATAGATTACCGGAAGTTGAATCGGGTTACCGTGAAGAATAAGTATCCGTTGCCGAGAATTGATGACTTATTTGATCAGTTGAAGGGTTCGAAGTATTACTCCAAGATTTATCTTCGCACGGGGTATCATCAGCTGCGGATTAAGGAGGAGGATATTCCTAAGACTGCTTTCCGTACCCGGTATGGTCATTTCAAGTATACGGTGATGCCGTTCTAATTGACTAATGCCCCCTGCAGCCTTCATGGATTTAATGCACAGAGTCTTCCGGCCTTACCCCGATTAATTTGTCATTATGTTTATTGATGACATATTGATTTACTCACAGACTCATGAGGAACATGCTCGTCATCTCTCTATTGTGCTACAAACATTGAGAGAACATAAGTTATATGCGAAGATGAGCAAGTGTGAGTTTTGGATGAAGGAAGTGAAGTTCCTTGGCCATGTTGTGTCCGAGCAAGGAGTAGCGGTTGATCCAGCAAAGATTGAGGCCGTGATGAAATGGGAACCACCGAGGAACGTGACAGAAGTACGGAGTTTCTTGGGGTTAGCCGGTTATTATCGTAGGTTTGTGGAAGGGTTCTCCAAGCTTGCGATGCTGATGACTCGCCTTACAAAGAAGGGGGAGAGATTTTTATGGACTCAAGTGTGTGAACTAGCTTTTTGCACCTTGAAGGAGAAGTTGACGACGACACCTATCCTCATTATTCTGAGCAGTGGGGAAGGCTACGATGTTTACACCGATGCTTCACTACGAGGCTTGGGATGCGTTCTAATGCAAGGAGGGAAGGTAGTGGCTTATGGCTCGAGGCAACTCAAGGTGCACGAGCAGAATTATCCCACACACGACTTGGAGCTGGCTGCAGTGGTGTTTGCTCTTAAGTTGTGGAGATGTTATTTATACGGGGAGAAATTTCAAGTGTTTTCGGACCATAAAAGCCTCAAGTATATCTTCACACAGAAAGACTTGAATCTCCGGCAGAGAAGGTGGATTGAGTACTTGGAAGATTATGAGTTCACACTCAACTACCATCCAGGGAAGGCCAATGTAGTTGCCGACGCTCTTAGCAGGAAGTCGCGGGCTGAAATTAATTTTTTTGCGGTAAATAGGTGAAAAATGATTGATGCATTGGAGGAGTACGATCTATGGGTGGATGGACCGGAGTATCAATCATATCTATTCAACCTTGTAGCTCAACCGACGCTTCGACAACGGGTTGTGGAGTTGCAATGCCTGGATTCGGAACTCGATTTGATTAGAGCCCGATTGGAGAATGGGGAAGCGATGGGAGGATGGTCTTGGAAGAATGGAGAGTTGAGATATGGGGANTGGCGACGGTTAGTGGAGTTGCAATGCCTGGATTTGGAACTCGTTTGGATTAGAGCCCAATTGGAGAATGGAGAAGCAATTGAAGGATGGTCTTGGAAGAATGGAGAGTTGAGATATGGGGAGAAGCTATGTGTTCCCGATGATTCGTCCCTAAAGGAGGAGATACTTGGGGAGTGTCATCGCTCCAAGTTTGCTATCCACCCCGGTAGCACAAAGATGTATAGGGACATGAAGCGTCAATACTGGTGGAGGGGAATGAAGCGAGATGTAGNATCCCTAAAGGAGGATATACTGGGAGAGTGTCATCGCTCCAAGTTTGCTATCCACCCCGGTAGCGCAAAGATGTATAGGGACATGAAGCGTCAATACTGGTGGAGGGGAATGAAGCGAGATGTAGCCAAGTATGTGGCAAAATGTGCGGTGTGCCAGCAGGTGAAGATTGAGCATCAAAGGCCAGGAGGAGTCCNGAGTGTCATCGCTCCAAGTTTGCTATCCACCCCGGTAGCGCAAAGATGTATAGGGACATGAAGCGAGATGTGGCCAAGTATGTGACAAAATGTGTGGTGTGCCAGCAGGTGAAGATTGTGCATCAAAGGCCAGGAGGAGTCCTATAGTCTTTGCCTATTCCAGAGTGAAAGTGGGATCACATCACCATGGACTTCGTGTCGGGTTTACCACGGACGTCGCGCAGGCATAATGCAGTGTGGGTCATTGTGGATAGACTCACCAAGTCCGCTCATTTCTTGGGTATGAAGACCACAGNAGTCCTATAGTCTTTGCCTATTCCAGAGTGAAAGTGGGATCACATCACCATGGACTTCGTGTCGGGTTTACTACGGACGTCACGCGGGCATAATGCAATGTGGGTCATTGTGGATAGACTCACCAAGTCCGCTCACTTTTTGGGTATGAAGACCACGGATAAATTCGAGAGTTTGAGCCAGCTGTATATCCGAGAGATAGTGAGGTTACACGACGTTCCGTTCTCGATTGTGTCAGATCGTGACTCTAGGTTTGTGGTGAGAATCTGGCAGAGTCTACAATAAGCGATGGGGAAGGAGTTACACTTCAGTACGACTTTTCATCCCCAAACGGATGGCCAATCTGAGAGGGTGATACAGATTGTGGAGGATATGTTACGCGCTTACGCGTTGGACTTCAAGGGAAGTTGGAGCGACCACTTACCGTTGGTGGAGTTTGCTTACAACAACAGCTATCAGGAAAGTATTGGGATGACACCGTATGAAGCATTTTATGGAAAACCATTCCGATCACCGACGTGTTGGTTAGAAGCCGGCGAGAGTAGTTTGTTTGGACCGGACATTGTTCGAGAAACTACGGAGAAGATTCAACTCATCCGAGAGAGGCTACGGACAGCGCAAAGTAGACAAAAGAGCTATGCGGACCATAGATGAAGACCCTTAGAATTCAAGGTGGGAGACTACGTATTTCTCAAGGTGTCACCCAAGAAGGGCGTGTTTCGATTCGACAAGAAGAGGAAGTTAGCGCCAAGATATACCGGACCGTTTGAGATAATCAAAGCGGTAGGCAAGGCGGCATATCAACTTCGACTACCAGCCTAGCTATTCGGAGTACATGATGTGTTCCACGTGTCCATGTTGAGAAGGTGTCACTCGGATGCAACTCTAGTTGTGAACTTGGAGGAGATTGAAATTCAAGACGGAGCAACCTACGAAGAACAACCGGTAGAAATTCTCGACGCCCAGGAAAAAGTGTTTTGCAACAAAGTTATCAGATTGGTGAAGGTTTTGTGGCAACACCATGGAGTGGAGGAAGCTATATGGGAACTGGAGCAAGAAATGCGAGAGAAGTATCTATATTTGTTCGCTACTTGAGGTAAGTTTCGAGGACGAAACTTTCTTTAAGGGGGGTGGATTGTAACACCCCACATTTTCTTTTATATATGTATATAGATATATAGTAAATAATTGTTGTAAAAATGGGGATATGTGTAGTGATGTGTGTTTGAATTTGGTAGAATGAAAAAGNGTAACACCCCACATTTTCTTTTATATATGTATATAGATATATAGTAAATAATCGTGGTAAAAATGTGGATATGTATAGTAATGTGTGTTTGAATTTGGTAGATTGAAAAAGTAGAGATTTAAAATGTTAGTGAAAATAATAGTTAAAATTTGGTTTTAATAAGTGAAAATATGAAATTTTAGGTCCTACAACTTATATTAAATAGGTTTGGTGTAGAAATATGTTTTGGAGAGGTTTGGGATAGATTTGGTTGGCTTAGGAATGGATTGGAAATGGAAAAGAGACGAAGACAGGCTGTGAACAGTGCACGTGAATAGTNGGTTGGAAATGAAAAAGGAATGAAACAGGACGTGAACAGTGCACTGGCTGCAACTTCAAGCGCGATTTCGACATTGATGCAGTCAATATCTCTCCAAACTCAAAACATGAAAGTTGTAGAGCTCTTTCTTAGAATTCCATATCATCTTGAAGCATTTCAATCAGAGCCTGGATGAGAGAGTTATGCCCAAATAACGAAGTGATGTCAAAACATCCCAATTAGCTTGAACAGTGCACTGGCTGCAACTTCAAACCCGATTTAGACCTTGATGCAGTCAATATCCCTCAAAATGAAAAACAATAAAGTTTTAGAGCTCTTTCTTATCATTCAATAGCATCTTGAATCATCTCAATCGGAGCTCGGATGAGAGAGTTCTCCCTAGATAACGAAGCGATGTCAAAACAGTCCAATTAGCTTTGTTTTGCATTTAACGTCTCCATTTGCATCCGAAATCAAAATATAAGAATAATGAGTATATTTAGGCTTCAAATAAGTATAAAGAAACACCATTTATCACATTTTATTTGCAAACAACGCAAAACTTCATTAATAGCCGGTTCGGATGGGTAAAATAGAAACTTTAGTGTTTCGGGTGTACGTTGACTTTGGTTTTGAGACAAATCATAAAAATAAATATTTTTAGGTTAAAATAACATTAAAAATGAATCTAGAACGTCAAAAAACCTTAGGGTAGTCATATGGATCAAATTGGAGATTCTTAGTGGCAAAACCGTAATTTTTGGAGACAACCAAAACAGGCTGTGAACAGTAAATTTCGGGGCTGAGGTGTTTTAAACCCCATTTTCATCCCAATTTCCCTCATTTCTTTCACTCCACTCTCACCCCACACCTTGTGGAACCCTAAAGAGCATTAGAGAGGAAGAAAAGAAGGGAAAAACAAGAGATTTAAGGGTAGATTCAAGATCAAAGCTCAAGTTCTTCCTAAAAACTAAGGATTCAAGTAGGAGTTTTCTCTCATTCACTTACATTGAGGCTAGAGTATTTATATATGTATGTTTTGGCTATCAATGGTATATATATATGCTATGAAATCATCATCTCTTAGGTTTTTTGCAAGGATTACATGTTTTGAACAAAGTAGGGTTTAATACCCATGAAATCTCCTTTCTAATTTTAAAACCCTAATTTTTGTAGAGTGATGTATTTCTTTCCTAAATGCTTCCTCTATTATGGATTTCGAAACCTTAGTGCTTTGTGTGGGCTAGAAAAATGATGTTATTGTGATCTCATGTATTTTCTTAGTTGGTTGTGGAATTGTTACATGATATATTTTGGAGATTTTGGATAGATGCTTGTAAATTGAGATAAATGTTAGAATTGTATGCTTGGTTGAGTTGTTTTGTGATGCACATGAGTGAGAAGTTCCTTGTAAAGATGCTCACCCCTTCCCAAGAGGTTCCCGGTAAGGATGTTTGAGAAACAAGGTAGTGATTGGTGAGAGGTTCCATGTAAGGATGCTCATCCATTCTTAAGAGGTTCCCGATAAGGATGCTTGAGAATCAAAGGTGAGCTAAAGGAGTGTGGAGTTTACCACAAAGTATGCCACCTACCGAAAGAATTGTTGAGAATTGGTTATGACAATTAATGGTTATTATTTGTATGTGGTGCTCGTTTATTCATTTAAGTAATGTTTTTAAATAAACTTGAGATCCTTTTTAAATGTCACTGCTTTATTTCAAATTATGTATCTATGTTATGTTAAAATTGAGACCGACCGTTTTAAATGCTTTTCTAAACCTTGTATGGGTTTGAGAGAATTGTTCTATAGAGCTTCGTGCTCACTCCCTATTGCTAACATTTTTCAGATTACCCGCTTGAGGAGGAGGACGTAAGGGTTGAGGAGCCTGCTACTTGGGAGACTCCACTGGACCGGAGTGTGGATCCCGAGGTGGACGCATAGAGCGACCTCCTTTCCTTTTGTACTAGACTAGGACATTCTTTTGGAACATTGTGTAGTCTAACTTCTTTTGTTTATTCCGCTGCGCTTCTTTAATTAATTTTTGAGATGTAATAGTCATGACTTGGGCTTATTCTTTTGGATAATGTTGTAAATATTCGTGGATGACAAATGAAGTCTTGTTTCTTAAGGGATTATATTAGTGCTCTCATGATATGAATGGTTTTAGAATGTGATGTCGTTCAAGGTGTGTTTTAGGGTGTTACAAGCTCAATTATATTTAATTCAATTAATAATCACAATTGGATTTGGCCAATTTAATTCATGTATATATGGAGTGCAAAGATACGAAGGGTGAGATAATGAAAGCATATCACTGATATGATAGTATGACATTTAACAACAACTATTGTGACAACAACTATAACATTACAGATCTGACATTAAACAATTGTTAATGGGCATAAAAGAAAATAATAAGTTATGAGAAATAACTGACATTTTATACTAGTACTAGTTATTTCTTGTGCTTGAAGGCCCGGAGTAACAAAAAAAACAACAACAATAAACATATTTATATTCACACCTAAAATCAAATTACAAAGATAGAGGAGAAATAAAGGAATTTAAATACTAGTTATAGTGGAGGTGAGCGGTGGTAGTGATGGTGGGCAGCAGTGGTGATGGTGAGAGATGGTGGTAGTTGTGATGGATGATGACAACCGGTTATAATGGTGGCAGCTATAGGTGACAATGGTGATGGTGGTTGGGGGGGAGGGGGCAGTGTGGGTGATGTGGTAGGTGGGATAGTGGCGGTGGTGGTAAGGTGGCGGTGATGGTGGGGCACTAATGGGGGAGTGGTGGTGGTACTGGTGATTGTGGTAGGGCTGGTGGTGGTAGAGGTGTTGGTAGGACGGTTTTCAAACACTATTTATTTTAAAGTACTTATAAGAAGTTATAAGTATTAAAAACACTTTTAAAAAATCACCTCAAATACACTCTTAGGACCTTATTTTTCATATTAAATTTAGAGTGTTAATATTAGCCATCAGATTAACTTTAAAATAAAATTTAAAGAAGTCTCAACCACGAATAGTAAAAGTTATTTTGTTTATTTTTTGAGATTTGAATTGTATTGTATTTTATTATATAAATAGATATGCATATTGATATAAATTATAGAGATGGTTAGAAGAAGAAAGTATGCCCTCACAAAAATAAAAATTAAAATATACAAATAAACGCTATAAATTTCTTTAAAAAGATGATTAAAGTTGATGATACCTCAAAATAAATCTCAAGTGCCAGCTCAGGAGGTCAACTCAGCCCAGGAGGTCAGACTAGATAAGCAGAACTCGGAAGAGTAGAACTGGAGGTCCCTTCAAAGATAAGCAATGACAATAACAACCAAGGAAACAATTGGATAATCACGAGAGGTTCCTAAAGCATTAGGAAGCTATAATCAAGGCACTTAATCTCAACCAACCAAGATCTTCTCCTAGAATTAAGGAGAACCCCACGAAGTAAGGGCAAGAATCTTGGCCAGAATCCCATTTAGCAGGGAATGACCCTATAAATGCACGGTAACGCCTCCTAACAAGGGGGGAGAACCCTAGTGACAATAGGAAGCCATAGCAACTTTGTGATCATCGTGAATAAAACAAAAGGAGCAAGAACCTCCATTGAAGAGTGGACTAGCTGAGCTCCTAAGTTGGTGAACCACTATATTTTCATGTGCACCCCTTTAATCCCTTCAATATTTTATCAGTTAGTATCATACACGAGCCTCGTGGCTCTGATCCACGCTCACCTCACATTACTCTCACCTTAAGCTCATCCACGTTGATATACGTCATCAGTTTGTCACCGTCTGTGGGAACAACTGTTTTTATTACAAATAAAGCTGATTTTCCAGTGACTGATGGTATCAACGCAAAACATGAGTCAAAGTCAGACCAATCCTTTACGGATGCAAGATCAACAAGAAGCCGCAAATAGCAGACAACCTGAAAATGCTCAAGAAGAAGATCCCCCCATGGGGGGCCTTCCCATGAATAATGAGATGGAGGCCCTTCATTTTGTCAATGAACATCTGATAAAACAGAAGAAAGAGCTCTTAAAGCTCTTACAACACCCATATGAGGCGCGATCGGCCCAAGAAGGCCAAAATAACCCACCACCAAGGGAGCAACCGCATCTCGACCCCCTTAGAGAAGTTAATGAGGTGGGAGAGAATAGCCAGACCTTGGGGCAAGAACCTCGCCTACACCCTAGGAATGGTCACAACGAGAAAGTGCAAAGTTAGTATAAGGAAGATGAGAGGAGCGTCTTCTTCCCTTATCAATAGGAGAGAAGAGAACACCACTGGGAGCAACGTTTCAAAGAAATCTAGCAAGAGCTCAGCCAGATGAAGGAGATAGTGAAGAGCAAGGCCCCAGTCACTATGGATTCCTTGGTGCAGCAGACCGAATCCCCATTCACTACTGGGGTGCTGCACTTCCCTCTCTCACCTAAATTCAGAATGCCGCAGGTGGATGCTTTCGATGGGACAAAAGATCCCGTGGACCACCTCAACACCTACAAGAACCAAATGGAGTTGGATGGATATCAAGATCTAGTGAGATGCAGGGCCTTTGCTATCACCCTAAAAGGCTCAACCTTAGCATGGTTCAACAGACTCCATCCAGCCTCGATTTCCTCTTTTAAAGAGCTGTCAATCTCATTTGTGTCCCACTTCATCAGAGCTCGAACCTATAGGAAACCGAGCTACCATTTGTTAAATGTGAAAGAGGGACCTGATGAGAACCTACGGTCTTATGTCAAATGGTTCAACTCAGAATCCTTGAAGGTGGATGTCCCAGACGAAAAATTTGCTATTACAGCCTTCGTAGTAGGTCTGGGAGTTCAATCAAAAGATCTGATGTTTCCCATCTCAAAGAACCCCCAGGCTAGTATGGCGGAGGTGCTTGCTAAAGCAGAAAAGTACATAAATGGTGAGGAAGCGCTCCTCTCCAAGGTCGGGAGCTCATTGTCGAGAAAGGAAAAAGGGAAGGAAGAAAAGAAGAGAGAACGAAGTCCCATAAAGGAAAGAGAACGAGGCAGGTCTCCAAGAAGAGATAGAGAGCGTTCCCCGAAGAGAAGAGAAAATGTCAGGATCGCCTCGGCCCTCCACAACCAGAGCTACAACCAAGGTATGCACCCTGGCAGCTCACCCCCCCTGACTGCTTCGGTGTCTCAGATATTGTATCAGGTGCAAAATGAGAAGTTCTTAAGGTGGCCACCCCGGGTGAAAGCAGACCCGACAAAAAAGGATCATATGAAGTATTGTGACTTCCACAGAGACCATGGTCATCACACCGACGACTGTATCCAATTGAAGAGGGAAATATAATTTCTAATCCAGCGAGGGCAGCTGCAACGCTATGTAGCCAATGATAATCAAAATCGAGCTCTGCCACCTCCACCCCCTCAGCGTCAAGCACCAGAGCCACACCAGCAACCTATGGGGGAGATCAGAGTGATATCTGGAGGATTTACCGAAGGAGGAGGGTCCAGCTCTGCCAGAAAGGCCCACTTGCGAAAAATCCGAGCCACAGAAGCTCCCGAAGTATATACTATGTCTAATTCTCCACGCTTAGACACGGCTATCACTTTCTCAGATTCAGATCTGGAGGGCTGCCAACATCCGCATGATGACCCTTTAGTGGTAAGAGCTGTGGTGGCCAACAGGACTATCCATCGTATTTTGATTGACAATGGCAGCTCGGCAGACTTCATTTTTGCTTCTATTTTTGACAAAATGGATATAGGAAGGGAAAAGATTGAACTAGTAAGTGCCCACCTATTGGGATTCTCAGGAGAAATGGTGCGGCCCTTGAGATCAATCCAATTCATCTTGACCTTAGATGACCTATCCTGTCAGACTACAACAATTGTGAAATTCCTAGTGGTTGATGTACCTTCAGCATACAATATGCTCCTTGGAAGAACCTCACTTAATTCTATAAGGGCTATACCCTATGCCTATCACCTTGTAGTGAAGTTTCCAACAGAAAACGGAGTTGGAGTTGGAGTGGTCCAAGGAGACCAACTCGTAGCACGGGAATGCTACATGAAATCCATGAGAAATAAGGAGGTTGAGAGCATCCAATTGGATGAGCTTGATGTGAGGGATGAACTCGAGACTAGGCCAACACCATCAGAAGAGCTGGAATCTATTCAAATTGACGGGGAGCCTGAACATCTTGTTTACGTTGGATCCAAGCTGAGCAAGGAGATCAAGGATCTCTTCATCCAATTCCTAAAAAGGAACAAGGAAGTTTTTGAATGGAAGCAAGAGGACATGAAAGGGATTGATCCCTCTGTCATCACTCACAAGCTTAGAGTGAATCCAACTTGTAAGCCCGTTAAGCAGAAGAGGAGGAGCTTCGCCCCGGAGCATCAGAAAGCCATCAACGAAGAGGTCAGCAAACTCCTTCACGCTAAAGTCATTCGAGAAGTCATAGCAGTCAGTTAGCTCATTCAACGCAGTGCTAGTTGTGAGTCACTACATATCTCCAGTTGCTCAGCAACCAGTTTACTACTGCAGGCGAACTCTGAGGGGGGCAGAAGAAAGGTATCCTAAAATGGAAAAACTCATTTTAGCCTTAGTGACAACTGCCAGGAGACTAAGACCCTACTTCCAGGCTCATACTATCGAAGTCCCAACAGATCAACCTATGAAGTAGGTGCTGCACAAGCCAGAATCTTCGGGGAGGCCGGTTAAATGGGCCGTTGAACTTAGCAAGTTTGACATCATATACAAGTCAAGGACAGCCATTAAGGGGCAGATATTAGCAGATTTCATTGCAGAATTTCACAACTGGGATACCTGCAGAGACAGCGCAGTTAGTACCTGACTTCCCCACGTGGAAACTTTTAGTAGATGGAGCTGCCAATGCTCAAGGCAGTGGAGCTGGTTTGATTTTGACCTCCCCCGATGAGATAGATGTTGAATACGCATTGAGATTTGGATTCAAAGCTTCAAACAACGAAACCGAGTATGAGGCAGTCATAGCAGGGCTCAACTTAGCTCATTCAATGAAAGCTGAGCAACTGGAGATATGTAGTGACTCACAACTCGTGGTGAAACAGATAAAGGGTGCTTATGAGGCTAAGGGTGAGAAGATGGTCCTTTATCTTAGAAAGGTGCAAGAATTGATCAAGAAATTTGTGCAAGTAAAGATCAGACATGTCCCTATAACTGAAAATTCAAGAGTAGACGTTTTGGCCAGGTTGGCAACAGCTTCACAAGAAAATCTGGACAGAGTCCAACAAGCTGGATGGACTCCATCGTGGAGTATCTCCAGAACAGGACCTTACCGGAAGACAACAAGGAAGCAGCAAAGCTGAGAACTAGGTCAGCTAGATTTTCCATTTTGCAGGGAAACTTGTACAGGCGAGGTTTTTCAGCGCCACTCCTCAAATGCGTGGGGAATGAGAACGCTAATTATATACTAAGGGAAATTCATGAAGGAGTTTGTGGCAATCATATCGGAGCTCGGGCTTTAGTAGGAAAGACATTAAGGCAGGGGTATTACTGGCCCACTTTGCTCAAGGACGCAACAGACCTGGTCAGGAAATGCAAGGCTTGCCAGATGCATGCCAACATCCCTCACTGCCCACCAGAGTTCTTGACCTTAGTAATAAGCCCTTGGTCATTCCAACAGTGGGGTCTAGATATACTAGGGCCTCTTCCCGCTGGTGTAGGATAATGCAAGTTCGCCATTGTAGGGGTGGATTACTTTACCAAGTGGGCAGAGGTAGAGCCCTTAGTAGCCATTACAGAACAAAAGGTTCAGAATTTTACTTGGAAATACATAATCTGACGATTTGGGATCCCCAGAGCAATTGTGTCAGATAATGGGAAGCAGTTCGACAACCTGAAATTCAAAAAATTCTGTGCCGAGCTCGAAATAAAGAATTACTTTTCTGCCCCTACTTATCCTCAGTCTAATGGACAAGCAGAAGTCACGATCAGAACTATAAAGTCTGCCCTGAAGACCAAGCTAGAAAATCTAAATGACAAATGGGTGGAACACCTCCCCGAAGTACTATGGGCTTATAGGACAACCACTAGGTCGGTAACACAAGAGACACCATTTGTTTTGGCTTTCAGTTCTGAGGCAGTGGCGCTTGTCGAAGTTGGGCTCCCTTCACTTAGAACAAAATTAGCAAACAAGGAAAACAATGATAATTCCCTTCTGCTAAGTTTGGATCTATTAGAAGAAAAGAGGGAGACAGCACTGAACAACATAAAGAACTACCAAAGGAAGATAGCTAGGTACTACGACATGAAGGTCAAGCATAGGAGTTTCAAGGTTGGAGATCTAGTGCTGAGGAAGCTTCTGCTGGCAAGAAAGGATCCCACTCATGGGAAACTGGGACCTAACTGGGAAGGTCCATACATAGTCTCTCGAGTAATTAGACCAAAAAATTATGAGTTACAAATGGAAGAAGGGAAAGTCCTGCCCCATTCATGGAATGCAGAACATCTTAGGAAATTTTTTTAGTAAGTTTATCCTGTATTATGAACCATTGTTAAAAAAGTAGTAAGTTTGTGATTCATCTATCCTTATGAGCACGCAAAATAAAAATAAAAATAAAAAGAGAGCCTTAGAGCTCAGTATGAACTCATCAGTTCATAAAAAGGGCTTTAGAGCTCACAATGAACTCATTGGTTCATAAAGAGAGCCTTAGAGCTCAGTATGAACTCATCAGTTCATAAAAAGGGCTTTAGAGCTCACGATGAACTCATTAGTTCATAAAGAGAGCCTTAGAGCTCAGTATGAACTCATCAGTTCATAAAAAGGGCTTTAGAGCTCACGATGAACTCATTAGTTCATAAAGAGAGCCTTAGAGCTCAGTATGAACTCATCAGTTCATAAAAAGGGCTTTAGAGCTCACGATGAACTCATTAGTTCATAAAGAGAGCCTTAGAGCTCAGTATGAACTCATCAGTTCATAAAAAGGGCTTTAGAGCTCACGATGAACTCATTAGTTCATAAAGAGAGCCTTAGAGCTCAGTATGAACTCATCAGTTCATAAAAAGGGCTTTAGAGCTCACGATGAACTCATTAGTTCATAAAGAGAGCCTTAGAGCTCAGTATGAACTCATCAGTTCATAAAAAGGGCTTTAGAGCTCACGATGAACTCATTAGTTCATAAAGAGAGCCTTAGAGCTCAGTATGAACTCATCAGTTCATAAAAAGGCCTTTAGAGCTCATGATGAACTCATTAATTCATAAAAAGAGCCTTAGAGCTCACGATAAACTCATGAGTTCATAAAAAGAGCCTTAGAGCTCACGACGAACTCATCAGTTCATGAAAAGGACTTTAGAGCTCACGATGAACTCATTAGTTCATAAAAAGAGCCTTAGAGCTCACGATGAACTCATTAGTTCATAAAAAGAGCCTTAGAGCTCACCATGAACTCATTAGTTCATAAAAAGGGCCTTAGAGCTCACGATGAACTCATTAGTTCATAAAAAGAGCTTTAGAGCTCACGATGAACTCGTCAGTTCATAGAAAGCACCTTGGAGCTCACGGAGAACTTACCTGTTCACGATGAATTTATCAGTTCGTAAGAAGAGCTCAAGAGCTCGGGATGAACTTACTAATTCATAACAAGAACGATGAACTCATTGGTTCATGGTAAGAACCTTAGGGTTCGCTATGAACTCATCAAAAGAGTCATGGAGCTTAGAAATATCAGAGATTACAAAACAAAAGACTTCTTCGAAACAAATCGTTCATGATGTGCAGCAAATATGGGAAAGTTGAGGTTTTCAGAACATCAGCAATTACAAGGAATTAATCAACGAAAAATTCCTAGTCGTCTCTCCAACTCAGTTATCCTCTCCTTCAGATGAAGGTTCTCCTATTTCAGCTCATCCCTTTCCTTCTTAGCTGATGATAGAAGATCCATCAGCTTTTGCCTAGCAGCGGAGAACAAAACTTCCCCCAGGCCAGAGTCAGAGGTAGGGGAGGAATAACCATCCCTCTTGTGCCTCTTCGAAGGGGCTCCAGTGTCTACGCTTTTCTCAGATTCTGAAGAAAAAGAGTCGGGTTTAGGGAAAAAAGGAAAGTCTCGTTCAGTCGTAGCAGCACTAAATAAGAACAGATTGTCTGATGTCATGAACTCAGAAAAAGACATGGGCTCAGCATGGGTCATTAGTTTTATCCTCATAAATTCAAGCAAGTTCAGGTCAGGAACACCTGCACAAAAAAAAAAACAAAATAAGCAGATAACATCATAAAATTTGATCCCAAGAGAGAGACCCTAGTCACTCTCACTTGGGTAAGACTAGCTCTTCCAGGATTGAGAGACTCTACACTCCCTAGTGCCCACCTCGGAAGACCTCCACGAGTCACTAGAAGCAAAGAAGAAGCGCCGGGCCCATCCCGAAGGAGGAGAGGGGAAATTAAACACTAAGCGATGTAGCCTGAAGTCTCTCCACTGAAAGTAGACGAAGCATGGAACAACATCCTCCTCAAGGTCAAAATAGTAAAGAAATTCTACAACTGTAGGAAACTCGTCATTACCTCACAGACGCCAAAAGAGGAAGAAACTAGTCATGACAGCCCATCCCAAGGGTGAAAGACGAAAGGGACACAAGCCGATATAGGCCAAAATAAATCCAATAGAAGGATGAATGGGAAGGCGCAGACCTAACTCCAAGGCTGCTTCAAAGAAGCATGTCTCCCCAAAAGGAAGATAATTACAGGGTTCATCGGAATTTGGAGCACGTAGAGGTAACTCTAAATCAAGAATTTCTTCCTTATCCTCTCTAAATCAGAGGACGTCACCACTGAGGGAACGAAGTAGCGAGTATGCCATATCCACTCAACCCCAAAGGAGGTTCGCTCTTGAAATAGAGCAGAAAAATGGACAGACAAAGTGGATTCAAGCGAAAAAGAGAAGAGAAGGAAATAGAAGGCGTTAAGCCCTTAAGAATAACAAAGGGATACCCGGAGGAAAGTGATAGCCAGTACTTATAGAAATCCTTTGAAGACCCCAGATTTTTAGGAAGTTGTTAATTACACGAAATCTTAAGTCGGTGGGTCTCTAGGTTTCCAAATTAAGGAAACAGGAACCTTTTTGGTAGGAAGGCTCTGCATTGAAAGCAAACATCAATGACACCCCGGAATAAAACAAGCAGGCCTCCAAAGAGGAGTCCTGAACATAAAAAAAAAAAAAAAAAAAAGAGGGGTCAAAACAAACCCTTGCATGTCAGGAGGTCAGCAAGTCAGAAATAAGGAAGTCAATGTACCCAAGCAACTGCATCTAGGCAGGCTTTTCCAAGTTGTCCCCTTGCCAAGGGGCCATAACCAACCCAGAGCTCGGAACGTCGGCAACAGAGGACAGAACATGGTAGCATGCTCTCCACCTCGCTTAATTAGAACGGCTAAACTCGCAAACAGGGAAGAGAACCTGACCAATGGCTACACGTGCACATGTCCCCTAAGGCTTGCAAAAAGGATGAACCCTCACCCTGAGACAAGAGGGAAAGCTGTGCAGGTCAGCATATGGGAAGCCTCCCTTAAGGGAAGACTTCAGATACTCATTGTCTTATATTCCAAACCGCAAAAAGCTAGACCCCTGCTGTGTACATTGAATTGACCATGCAAACTTCCTAACCATTTGCTCCAAAAGGTCTGAATGACCTATTTGAAGCAAAGAGGGGAAAGAGAGAGAATTGAGAAGGTTACACTCTATAAGAGTTGAGAAGATTGCATTCTAATCTAAGAGGAATTATGCAGTCGAAGTTACATAGTTGCATTATGATAAAAAATTGTTACAACCATGAGTTGATAAGTTAAAAAAAAAAAAAAAACTTGCTCGGCATCCTAAGTTTCTGATGGGGGAATAAGGTCAGAGCTTTATTGGTCAGTTGCTGGAGCTGGGGCAGGAATAGGCTCAGAAGCCGAGCTCTGTTGGTTAGTTGCCGGAGCTGGGGCAGAAGCTGGCTCAGAAGCTGTAAGCTCAGCAGAAGTGATGGGCAAATCAATAGAGTTTGGAGAAGATCCAACGAGGGGAGCTTCTGAATGTGGGGCCTCTACAGAAGGTGGGAGAACTGAAGCCTCAGTGGCAAGGTCAACAGGGGAGGGGAACTCGGCAGCAGGGACATCTGAAGAGGCGGGGGGCTCATCTTCACCTTCTGCTTCAGCCACCTCCGTGTCTTCATCGCTGGGAACATCAAAGTCAAAATTCAGGCCAGGGTAGGCCTCCTCAGCTTTTCCTTGGAAAGCAAGCCACCCAGAGACCTATTTGGTTGCAACATCATCCCGTAGCTTGGCAATGTATTTGTCCTTTGCAGATATAACAGCATTCAACCCTTCAAGCTCGCTGCAAAGGGCGCCATTAGCATCAGATAAGGCAACAAAATCTCTGGTTAAACTGGCGAAAGAGCTCTGAGCAGCAAAAGCCTCATGGCTAGCCTTGGCCCAGGCATCCCTAGTCTTTTTCTCTCCTTCCTCAGCTTTGGCTTTCACAGCTTCTAAGCCCCCAATGGTGGAAGCCTGCTTCCCCACATTGTCTTGTAGCTCTTGTAGCTGAGCTCGTAGATCATCATTTTCAAAAGCCAACTTGACAACCTTAACTTCGTAAGCCCTCACCATTTTGGCATAATTCTCCGCAGACAGGACTCTGTTCATCAAGCTCTTGGCATAGATAGTAGACTTGGGGCAGGAGAAAAACAGACAAAAGTTAGGAAAGTTCAAAAAGAAAGAAGAGGTCATAAATGTGAGCAAGAACTTACCGTAGTTAATCCGTGAAGAACAGAGCTTCTTGAATCCTCAAGAGACAGTGAAAATACCCTTTTTATATCAGCATTGGGAAGAATAGAAAGAGAGGGCCCATGCAGCAAGGTCGGGGTTATCAAGAAAGGAGTCTTCACTTTTGCCTACCTTGAGGAGCTCCTCCTTCACAGCCTTGGAACTCTCAGGAAGGGAAGGATTGATTGGTGCAGCAGGCGGATTAAGAGAGGCCAAGATCCGGGAGGTCATCTCCACAGCTCTCTCGACCTCAAAAGCAGAGGGGGATGCCTGTCCTGATGCAGCAGCGCTTGGAGTAGCAAAAAAAACGCCTTGGGAAGAGAAGTCTGGGATAGCTGGAGCAGAGGGAGTGAGTGACATGCCTGTCCTTGGCACCTTGGCAGGAGTGGAGCCATCGGCAGAGCTGGGTCCTAACTTGCGTTTGACACTGCTCTTGTTGCTGCCCTTGAGATTCTTCATTTGAGAAAGTTTAGCCCTGAGTTTAGCAGTAGTGGGCTCCATTGACGATGAACCTGCGGGACCTAAGAATAGTTAAGCCTCGCCCTTAGACTGAGAAAAGAGGAGAGAGGTTACAAATAAAAAATGTTACCTGATATATCTTCGGCGGAAAGCGGGATAGAGCTAGCAACAAAAAGTGGAAGGGGAGCTTCAACCCTCACCTCAGGAAGATAGAACTCGTGTTCTACTAGAGCCCAAGGTTGGATGAGCTCAGAATATTTCTCTGGTTTACACTTTTCCAATTTTCGCAATACTCGCTCCTCTTCAGCGCTGAGCTCAAGTCGGATACCTAGAAAACCAAGGAAAACAAGAAATAAGTTAACAAAGCAGCTAGACTTGGTTTAAATACGCTCTGGGCAGAAACATACCCAAATTATCGGGGGAAAACCACTCTGTAGGGATGAAGAGGGTATCAACTTTATTCTCTAAGTTGAACTCCCACTGTGTACCGTCTACAAAGAAAAATCTTTTCTTCCAGCCCTTATGGGAGCTTGGGAGGTCAGAGATGACCTGTTTGGCCTTAGTCCTTTTGGATATATACAGAAAACTGTCAAAGAAGGTCTGCTTGACATTGAACAGCTCCATAAGTAAGGAAACAGTAGGGACCCCAAGCTTATGGTCCTCAAAGAAGACTAGTAAACCCACAAGAATACCCCAGAAGTTGGGGGAGAGCTGGGCAGGGCAGACATTGAAGTGTTGTAGGACAGCTTTGATAAAAGGATGAATGGGGAAGCGAAGTCCGTTATCAAAAGCTGCCAAGAAGAAATAGACCTTCTTATGGACATGGTGAACAAGACTCAATGGCTAAACCCCTGGGGGGAAATGAAAGCGAGCACTGAAAACCAGGTCAATAGGCATAAGTCCGCTGGAACCTACAAGTTCAGCGTTCCTAAAGGCAGCCCCTACGCCTGAACCAATGACTCCCACACCACTCACCTTGCCCTTACCCTTGTCAGCACTAGGAGGTACATGAGAGGAAGATGAGGGAAGTTCCTTGGATTCCACCTCAGTATCGACAGCTTCAACACCGGGGAAGTTGCCAATCTCATCGCTTACATCCCTTAAATCAGAATCTCTCTTGGCAGACCTGTCACCTAAGAGGGAAACAGAGGAGGGAGTTGCTCTAGAGAAGGCAGACATGATTGACAAAGAGAAAGGCAAGTCGAAAGAATTATAAAAAGGAGGAATACTAACTAAACACCCCCATATAATCCTAGGGTCAGCGCTGTACCTCCCAACAAGTAAGAATTCGCACAGTGGAGTTCCAATCCACAAAGCGGGAAAGAGGAGATAGGCAACGATCGTGATTCCAAAAGAAAAAGAACCAAAAAATTCAAAAAAACAATGGTCACCTCGAAGTCGAGGGATCCAGAGTGAGGAAAGGCAAGAGAAAGAGAAAGGGGCAGAAGGAAGCGTACCTAGACAGGGACGAGAACAACAAACAGTAGCCAAAGAACAAAATTAGAGGAGAGGAACAAAGCAGGACTTCGAGTCGAACCCAGAAAGCACAGTCTAGAGCAGAGTATAAGGGAATCGCGTGGAGGAAAGCCCAAAAATCGCAGAGAGAAAGAGTCGGAGACGAAGGTGAACAATGTAGAAGATGGAGGGTGGTTTTGTGCGGTTTTCTTTTAGCCGTTTGAGCATTTAAGGCTTGAAAGATAGGGCATGAGGCGTGCGCGGGAACCAAGGGAGACATGATTGTTGTAACCGTCAAAAAGCCCCTCCCACGTGCATCTCACATGCAGACTAAGGTCAGCTAGGCGCAGGTGTGGTCCAAGTTAAAAGCAACTCAGCCCATGCCCAAGCTTGCTTGGGCCAAGGGCTGGGGGCAACTGATGATACCTCAAAATAAATCTCAAGTGCCAGCTCAGAAGGTTAGCTCAGCCCAGGAGGTCAGACTAGACAAGCAGAACTCGGAAGAGTAGAGCTGGAGGTCCCTTCGAAGATAAACAATGACAATAACAACCAAGACAACAGTTGGATAATCACGAGAGGTTCCTAAAGCGTTAGGAAGTTATAATCAAGACACCTAATCTCAACCAACCAAGATCTTCTCCTAGGATTAGGGAGAACCCTACGAAGTACGGGTAAGAATCTCGGCCAGAATCTCACTTAGTAGGGAATGACCCTATAAATGCACGGTAACACCTCCTAACAAGGAGGGAGAACCCTAGTGACAATAGGAAGCCATAAAAACTTTGTGATCATCGTGAATAAAACAAAAGAAGCAAGAACCTTCATCGAAGAGTGGACTAGCTGAGCTCCTGAGCCGGTGAACTACTATATTTTCACTGTGTGCACCCCTTTAATTTTTTGAATATTTTATCAGTTAGCATCATACACGAGCCTCGTAGTTTTGATTCACGCTCACCTCACATTACTCTCACTTTAAACTCATCCACGTCGATATACGTCATCAAAAGTACTTTCAAAGAATATTAACAAATAGTACCTTAGCTAGCAACAAGGGCCAGATCAAAGGAAGCACATATGCCGTAATCTGGATCCTTGGTGCTGATTTTATTTGCAAATTAAACCACATTAGCGACTAGTAATAGTTTTTTTCATTTACTTGTGCATTATGTGAAGATAGTATTGTTGTTATGATCTCTAGAAAATTTTGGATGAGTTTAATACACTACTTCACACACAAGTTAGTTTTCTCAAAAAAAAAAAAAAATTAACAAGGTAATGAGTGACAATTTTTTCTTGAAAATGCACGACTTTTAATTAGTTATTTACACAAACCGACAGAAAGATTCCTCACTATTGACTACCATCCTTTCTTTATGCAAGTAATCTGACACGTGCATGCCACATATTTGGATGAAAATAGTTGGATTATTAACTAACAAGAATCATTATGACAAAAAAAAAAAAGAATCACTATGACATGCACATGGACATGGGTATAATGTAGTATATTGAATAATAGTTATTACCAATGTAATGATGATAATAAATTAGGTACTCAAATTTTGTTTGTAAAATATCTATAAATAGCATTATTTGTTAGACAATTATATTTCATTGTAATCTAATCATTCTATTCGATTCAGTTGAAAAAAGGACAAGTGGATTTACTAACTGAGACCCTATTTTCCATGGTGCTTCGATTTCATTCCATTCAATAAGCCTCACATGGTTCTTCGACACTCTCATGCTAGCATTCGAAGCACCTCAACATATATCACCATATATTTGTGGATCGCTTTTTATTTTTTATATTATCCAAAAGTCATATACTCGGAAAATAATTGTCAATATATATGCTTCTATTGCTTATGGTATAATGATTTCAAATGTTTTAGGGAATCCACAATATCAAGGTCCCTTATGCTTCTCACCATATCAACCTATGCTCTCTACTGAAGATCTACCATGGTTGATTGGCTCTTCTGCTGCCAGACAAAAACGATTCAAATTTTGGACCCAAACCCTACATAGATCAAGAACTCTTCCATGGCTCCTTGTCAATACTTTTGCAGATGAAAGCAATCAGCATAAAAACCCGAAACAAACAAGTAATGGTCCTCAGGATCATCCTCTTATTTTTCCGGTAGGACCTCTGAGTAAACATGCAATAAATAAAAGTGCTACCTTTTGGTATGAAGATACGAGCTGCTTAGAATGGCCGGACAAGCAAAGTTCCAACTCCACAGTTTACGTCTCATTCGGGAGTTGGGTTAGCCCAATTGGAGAAGGGAAAGTGAAAAACTTTTGGAGGCATCCGGGCGACCGTTAATTTGGATACTCGCGCCTACTTGGCGGGAAGGCCTACCAGCTGGGTACATAGATAGAGTGTGGAATCAAGGGAAAGTAGTTTCTTGGGCTCCACAATTAGAAGTGCTGAAACATAGGGCAGTGGGATGTTATCTCACACATTGTGGATGGAATTCTACTATAGAGGCCATACAGTATAAGAAGAGCCTTTTGTGCTATCCAATTGCAGGAGACCAATTTGTAAATTGCAACTACTTTGTAAAGATATGGCGTATTGGGGTAAGGATCAGCGGGTTTGGACTGAAAGATGTGGAAGAAAATGTGAAGAGGGTGATGGAGGATGATGAGATGAAGCAAAGATTGATAAAACTAAATGACAATATCATGGGAAAGGTGGCATGCTCTGCAGCGAGGTCTAATATGACATATTTTACGGATGATCTCAGGAAAGTAGCAGTTGAATCTCCAATTGGAAAAACATCAGCAACCTAACGATTAGATTCCCTATTTCCTTTATATATAAATAAATAAATAAATATATATATATATATATATATATATATATATATATATATATAT
>CAUOFW020000002.1:1966614-1999244 GCA_963454935.2 Ilex paraguariensis
AAAAAAAAAAAAAAAAAAACTTAGGATAAAGAACTTGCATTTTCCACTTCCATTCATAGCATCTTGAGATTCTAAAATTGTGCGGTGTATGCTTTAATACTATATATAACGTAACCTGTATCTAAATATCTGGAAAGGCCAGAAGAAAATTTGAACACCTGGGTTCTATCTTCATCTATAAGGTACCAAGCCACAAAATATATATATATATATATATATATATATATATATATATATTTTGTGGCTTGGTACCTTATAGATGAAGATAGAACCCAGGTGTTCAAATTTTCTTCTGGCCTTTCCAGATATTTAGATACAGGTTACGTTATATATAGTATTAAAGCATACACCGCACAATTTTAGAATCTCAAGATGCTATGAATGGAAGTGGAAAATGCAAGTTCTTTATCCTAAGTTTTTTTTTTTTTTTTTTTGTAATCAAACTTCAATCACTCACACTAACAGTTCTTTATGTTAAGTTCACTGATGCTATATTCACCCGAAAACAAAAAGTTCACTTATATTTGAGAGGCCAATAGTAATGGACCTTAATATTTAAGCACCGTTGATTGCACCAGTGCGTTTAGTATTTAAACAAAATTTATTTTAATAAATCATTATAGTTTCAAATTATTCACTTATTCCGATCCTCTATCAATTTTCATAATGAACTAAACATGCATTCAAGAGGCGTAAATGGGGTGACCTTGGGAAGCCTAGTAAGGAATTTAAAATACAATATACAGAATAAGGAGGATCAAATTATAGTCTAACAACTAACGATCAATTGCGGAAGCAAAGATTAAAACTATATTTTCAAAACATTAATACATTAATATTAGACCTGTCACACAAAACTCATTATTCGAATATTTTAAATTGCTTATGACTTCATATTTGATCCGTCTAGGCAACATGCTATGTGTCACTTGGTGTATTTCACTATCACATATATTCCTGGGCCATAATCACATCTCACAACCATAATCATATCACCAACTATGACTGGTGCCTGTGTCGATTGGTCCCAAGACAATTCACCAATGACAATCTTTTCATCACAACAATTGATGAGACATCAAATGAATCAAGAGTGTTTTGAAACATTGATGATTGAAAGGAAAGTCATACGAAATTTCAAAAACAGCAATGATACAATAATTAGAATACGATTACGATGGTATCAATGAACACACTCTTTGCAAAAAGATTCAAAAGATACATATTGTGAGATAAACCATTTACCTTTGATACCGAAGCCATTCCATATACCAAGAACAATACTTTTAATTCTAATCAGAATTGGGCAAAATACACAATTGAATCATTGGGTCTAAGGAATTTCTTCTTACGGTTCTTCACTAAACCACACTTGAACTCCTTGTGGTCTTCTCACAATTAGTCAAGACCTCTTTCCACCATTTGGTTTGGCAAACCTATTATCTCTTTCTGTCTTTTTCTTTCTCTTCTTCCCTCATGCACACTACTTAAAGGAATCCGCCACCAATCAAATCTAACTCTACCCTAATACATATACATATAAGCTTATTTATCTACATGTTGGCATCCACTTAACTTAAGTTACAGAAATGTTCATTAATTAGTCTGGCCTTACATGACTTGCCCTACATCACACGCAAACTTCATGGGCCTTTAGTGTAGCCTTACGAGAACTAAACAAGTCAATTAATTGAGGGGTTTTTTTAGTGTAGGTACATTATTTTAGACTTATTTGAGAGAAAGTGTATGAATAAATATTTTACACTATTAAGTTTAATTTTAATAAAACTTCTTGTGATTATGTACAAAATTCGAATGACATTTAAAATTTTTTACTTATTTACCCTTTCTTAAATTATGTATAATTTTTGTTCTCTCTATCTCTCTCTCCTCCTATTTTCTCTCAATATTTCTCTCTCCATTGCTCTCTCGCTGTCACTCCTGTATTTTCTCTCTCTATCTACTATTCATAATTTATTTTCTTTTCAAATATGTAAAGATTTGATTTATTTTTTATCTCTCTTTCCCCTATTTTCTCTCTCTCTCTCTCTCTTCCTATTTGTTCTCACCATTTCTCTCTCTCTCTCTCTCTCTCTATATATATATATATATATAAATCAACATTACAATAATAAAATTACATTAATCAATTTTACAAATTAGTTACAATTATCTTATAATACACCAAACAGTTATTCATACGTTCTAATAAAGCAAACAGTTATACAAAATTATGACATCAACCTAATTCTTCATTCAGTTTTTTTGCATAAAATAAATAGTTGCACTATTTTGCACCGCGACATTATTACACCAATTATATATACCAAATTTAGTATAATGGTAAAATCTTTGTGTAATGATAAACTCAATCTGATATATATAATTGATGTAACCATATCTTGATACTAAATAGTGTAATTTTTTGATTTATGTAAATAATTAAATGACAAATTGGGTTGTTATTGTAATTTCATGTAATTATTTAGTGTAACTGTTTAGTATATTATAAGGTAATTATAATTAATTGGTGTAATTGATTTGTATAATTGTGTTGTTGTAACGTTGATATAAGGAAAGAGAGGGAGAGAGAGAAAAAAAAGGAAATGAGGGGAGAGGGAGTGAGATAGAGACAGAGAGAAAAAATAGGGGAGATAGATGAAAAAATTAAATCAAATCTTTATATATTAAAAAAAATTATAAATGTGTGAGAGAGAAGATAGATGGATAGAGAGAAAATAGGGGAGTAGAGAGTGAGAGAGTAATGAAGAAAGAGAAGGAGAGAGAGAGAGAGAGTAATTGAGTAATAAATGACATTTTAGCCTTTTTTTTTTCAAAAAAATGTACTTATGGCCAAATAAGTTTCCTTAATATAATTTATTTCAAATAAGTCTAAATTTTTGTATCGACTTTTAAATTATCCATTAATTTACACAGTCACATTTCATTCTCTCTAAATATATAAGATAACTATCAGTATAAATCTCAACCAGAATTATCGCCTGTCATTTTGGATGAAGGCGAAATAAAGGCAATTTTCCCTCAAGATTATACCCGTGGAGTGCATGACACTATCTAGAGGGAAGGGGTGAATTGATTTTTCGATATTAGCTCAATTTAAAATCAATTACTACCTCAGTTACATCTTCTCACTTGGATATATCAATTAATGGTGAGAACCCCTTTTCAACAACCACGACCCCTTTTACCCATGAGAATTGATGTTGTTAATTTTTTAATTAAACACTCAATCTCAGAACCCAATACTCAACTATTCATGAAATAGATATCAATCAATCATTTATACAAACACATAGTGCATGTATATGCAAACAGTCACAAGTGTATATGCAAAATTAATAAAGAACACACCCGATTTGTTGATGCGGATTAGCCTCCTCAGGAAAAATCACAAAAAACCTTTATCGATTTACCAAATTTAATCCACTACCCCAAAGTCAACATACAATGACTCAAATTTTATAATTCAATTAATACCATAGTTAAATGCTCCCTTCCTTCAATATGTCTGTCCGCCAAAGTTTCTCTCTAATGTTATTTATAGCTTCACTTGGATTCACCTCTGCAAATGATCATCTAGGCCTCGAGCAATATTGGGTGCACCAACTATCCTCGAAATGTACGCGCCAATGAGTTTTGTGCAAACCTTTCAAGATCTTCCTTCAATACCAACTTGTGAGGTTAGGCAGAATCTCTAGAAGCTAGCCTTGGGTTTTAGTGATCTATGGTTCTGGTGGAATCAATCTAGAGTATAAGTTAGATTTCTCTCTCGAAAATTAGTCTATAGGATTGCCCTAGTAGTAGAAAAGACTCTCCTTATTTATAGGCTTAGAATAAGGATAATCTTTGTCAATAAGAAAACTCAAATTCATGAACGACTATTCAATCAGTGGCAAGGGGTGGCCATTAGAATAAAAATCATGTTTCAAACTGATATAAGAGAATAGAATGCTCAAGTGACCTCAGGGATCGCTCGAGTGACCCAGTGGGCGAGCCTTGTTCTCCTCCCTTTGGCCTTTTCCTTTATTTTCCACTAAGTAATCAATAGACTGCTCTAGTGAAGGCTAGCCAGCATAGGGCAGTCCCTACTAGTTTTTTTAAGGATAAAACTAAGCAAAAAACTTATTTTCTTGAGCACTAAAGGACGTTACTCAAGAGGAGTCCGATAATAGCTCATAAGTTAGCTACCATGAGATCATCTTAGGTATTTAGATCATTATCTTTGTCATAATCTTGAAGCTGCGTATAGATTGTGAACAATTTAGCATTGTTGCTTGATCTTCTCCCCTCAATGACACTTTTTTGGATCTTCAATCTTTATAGTTTCATGATCATGGAATAGGTTAAGCTTTACAATAGACTTCGTGAAATTAGTCACTTACAAACATATATCTAACAATCTCCCCTTTCGACAATCTCATGAGAAAATACACAAGTAAGAAATTAAGATTACCACCCACAAACCATTGAACAAAATGAATTATAAATCTAATCTTAACACTCATGTACACGCCATAAATCTCTATCTTAGTACAAGATTTACTTCATAAGATGTTGCTTGAAGATCATAGTCATGCACATCACCACTTAAACCAAAACCTTATTAAGAGCAATATATGTTAGAGAATTAAATAACATAATCACAGATATGGTAAGCACCAAGTGAAGTATAGGGAATATTTATGTATGCATCATCCAAGTGGAAATAACTAACATCTTAACAACTAATTTGCCCAGTATGATTGAACAAATATTGATATAATGTAAAATCTGGTTAAATTTGAATTTTTATGAAAAATGGTACAATAGTAATTTGTCACAACGGTATGGGTTGAAAACTCAAATTTTTCTAAAACTCGGATGACAAAATGGACCTCACGTTGGATTCATCTTACGAGATTTAGTTACCCAGTCAATTTTTGTCAAATTCTAAGATACTCAAATTTTTTACATTTTACGAGACGATCGAATGTCATGTGACCTAAAAACGAGATATAGAATTAAATTTTAAAACTTAGGAAAAAAATTTAAAGCTAGTTTAAATAAAAATATTTTAAACTTGAACTGAGACGAAAATTAATTGTTTCGGGATAAAACTAAACCTGGGATTAGGGGACGTGTGGTGCAAGAGGGCCAAACATTCCAAGGAGTATAAACAGGGGCAAAAATCAGATTTTCTCCTCATTTCAGTTGAGTTTTTATGTTGGACAGGGAATAAAGGTAAAAAGAGAAAGTTTCAACTTCTATCTACAATCTACGACGTTCCTTTGGTCGAATCAACTTGGCCCAGGAATTAAAGTTCCTCTAAGCAACAAGGGCTACGATTACGTACCAAAAATTGCGGATTTCATTAAAGATTCAAAAATGGGATTTTTATTGAAAATCAAAGTTTGAGCTTGATTTGTGTTCTTGAAGGTTTCTACAACTTGTTTTTACGCTTCAAGAGGTATGATTCTTTTCCTAATTAGGTTTATTTCCAACCTATAGTTGATATATGGAATGGGTAAGGTGTTAGAGATGTAATCTCATGTATGAAACTTACCTATGATAGTTGAAATGTGAAAAATGGGTATAGAAATGGGTAAAATCAATTCTAGCTTGAATTGGGTATGTAGAAATTACTTGATGTGATTTCTTGAGTTATGTGATGAAATTGAGTATTTTATGTGATTACATGATTTGATGCCTTGAAGGTGTTTGATTAAAATATCTTGAATGATTGAAGTATGTTGTTTTCATGAAAATTGAATAACATGCTTGGATGATGTTGTAAATTGTAATTATATGCTTGTGATATAATTGACAATTGAGAATGTTGAATTAGATGAAATGTTGTTCATTATGTGCACATGACATATGAAACATGATGTTGAAATTGAAATTAAGATCTTAGTTGCATGATGATATAGAATGCAGTTGTACATCTATATTACATATGCATGGGTAGCATCACATTCGTGGGCATTTAACATGAGTACTGATGTGTGTGCATGGTTTGATCAAATACCATTCTTGGTGGATAATGCGTGGGCTCGAGATAGTTGGACCTAGGTTCAAATGAGTCGCACGATTTGCATTGAAAATAGGTTCAACGTTAGCAAGAATGGTTAGAATGTCCTTCGGATGAGACCTGGTGATTGGATATGCACTCCATTGGTGTAGAGCACATAAAATGTGTTGGTGTACGCGAAGCCGTTGGTAGAAGTCCATTAATGTCGTGTCAGTTGGGTGCCCATTGGTGTGAGTCCATAAATACCCACCCCAAGAAAAACTCAGGATTTATAATGGTTATTAGATGTGCAACATCAATGGCGGGAGTTTGAAATACCCGGATTCATAAACATGGTGTTGCATGTGTTGAGGGAGCCGGTAAAAGCTCGGGTTGAGTTGCATGTGTGAGTCTCATCTCATAACATGGCATAACATAGAGGATTCCATTGTTGAATTGCATATTCTTGAATGGAGTAAATGTTGTTTCTAAGGTACATGTGAACATTTCATATGCATCTAGGTTGAGGAATAGCCTATTTAGAAGATACCCTATTTAGCGCGACTCACCCTTTATGGGGACAACATTTCAGGTGCGGGACATGTGCCAGTGGACGGCTCTCATTCGAGTCCTCATTGTTGAAGAAAAGTTGAGATGTGGCTTTTAAATTATGTTTTTTGTAAAACTAAGATGTAGTCTAGTTTTTGGGACATGTAATGTTATGTAAAGGATTGTAATAGAACTCATATGAACTGTATTTTATTTAAAATTGATGTTATATGAGTTTGGGTTGATGTTGTATAAGGTTGGAATGGATTGGAGTTGAAAAATGATGGAATTGGGAGAAAAACTGGGTAGACCTATTGATAGAACGATGGGTTCTACTATCGGTAAAGTTTTTTCAGTAGGCTTTTTCGAACTGTAGAACGTCAAGTTTTTTGGTAGAACATTTCTAGTGAGTTTTCCTATCGGTAGAACTTTGACAAACTTACTCGTAGAACATTTTCAGTATCATTTTTCTACTGGTAGAATTTACACATCTTCTACCGGTAGGTTTTCTTCAAACTTCAAATTTTCAAATGTTTTGCTAAAGTATAGACAATAAATGATAAAACACTCAAATCTCTCATATGGTTCTATAATAAAGCCTCTAAGCAGCTCTAGTGGCTGCATGTGATCCAAATGCCCAATCGGGGTGACTCGGACTTCTTATTCTTTCCTAGAAGTTTAGTAGAAAGTAGTGTCTGGATAGCCTCAGGGAGTCAACCATTTTTTCTCAATGTCTCTCAACTATTTCTATGACCTCAAAATCATGCATGCACATATGTACAACCTAAATGCAACTAAATTCACATTGGTGGATGAAATTGGAACTTAATGTAATGTAATTTTCAATTAATCATAAAAATGCACAATATCATTAATCATGAAAATTACACATATTCAGATTCTAATAGCTCCATCCAAATTTCATCATCTCATTAAATTACTCTAAGGGATATTAAGAAATATAGAATTCAATTTCATACATCTTAAAGCAATGTTCCCACACTTCATTCAATTTCACTCACGTATTTGAAATTTAGTTCAACTTTGACAAATTCAAGTGTTGTGATGTGTGTAAAACCAAACTTTGACATCATTACGATTCTAATTAGTTCAAAACATTCATAAGCCTATAATGAAAACCTAATGCATTGTCTAAGTGAATACATAACTGGTTAGTGAGTGTTCTAATCATTTTTGTTTTTAGATGACTCCCCCATTCTCTTATTCGTTCTTCTCTTATGGTTTCAATTAACAATTGTGAATTCCGTACTTTTAAAATATGCTTCCAAACATGATTAGCATGAGCTCTATGAGCTTTACGAATGAGAAATTTAAATTAAGCATAGGTACTCTCAACAATTCAAGTGCAATTATTTTTAGCCATTTATTTATGCCTCACCTTTTTTAATTTGGCCACATTGAGATCTTTTCTCACTATTGGTGTTTGACATCTTTTAAGAGATTAGTATTTAACTAAGCCTTAGCCATGTGTTCACCTATCACCAACACTTAGAGTCATTAAAGATTATGAATCCTTTAAGTTGACAAGATTCCTAAGTTTGAGGGTGGATGGTTGGCATGTGTACTTGGTTTGAAAATTTTCAAGGGGAACACTATCGAAGCACACTAGGATGAAAGAGACTTTGACTCAATAATCATGCAATAAGATTTATGTCACTAAGTTCTCAATCTCCTCATATGACTCACAACAGTGCACATTTCAACTTTGATTTAATGATGAAATCATTATAATAAAAACCAAAGTGTGAATTGCCATGCTCAATAACAAGGAAAAATAAACAAAAGAAAATATTTTTGCTTCTTCTTTTCTAATATTTTTGTATTTTTGAAATAAAAAAGTACAAATAAAAATATGTATAAACATGCAATGAACAAAATAAAGAAATTACCATAAATCCTAAAAATGAATGTCTATCATAACATAAACTATTTTTGGATGTTTCAATTTCTTTTATTTTTGAATTTTACAAATTTCTATTTTAAAAAATTTTTCATATAGAAAGACAAATTAAAAATAAACAAAGAAAGATATATACAATATATGACCCTAGGGTCTTTGATGCAATGCATGAATGATAAACCTAAGTCCATACTCCCACCTTTCCTACTTATTAGGAGTCATGACCTTATGATTAGTCATTAAAAGTATCAGTTATTTATCTATTATTTATAATGAATTGTGCTGATTCTGACCTATTAATCGATAATCCCTTGAGTTTATACTTTGATTGGTTTTTAGTGTTTAGCATTTTATCAGGAAAAACAAGTAAATTAAGTTGAATTGAAGTGCTTGGTGAATCGAATAGACATTTCAAAAATACAAAGAAATCAAGGGATATTGTGGGACTAGTCCTAGATTGCTAGATGCATCCGGATGTGAGTCTTCTGTCCAAATGCGAGGTTTGATGTTGAGCAATTTTGAATTTGGCTAAGGTTTTTTGGGAAAGACGATACACAAGGTAGGCATCTGAACGCAAGTCTTCCAGCCAGACACGACTGTTGAAGTGTTGATTCCAGAGGTTTCAAGTTGTTAGTACGTGAGGATGCATGTAGGCTAAGATTTGAAGATGCAGTGTACCCTTATTGGGACGTAATTAGTTGTTCAGACTCAGTTTGTTGACCAAGGAGAAGGTCCCAGACTAGGCTTGTGTCCGAATGCATGTTTTTTCGTCCAAAAGTGTGTATTAAAATAGGCGTCGTTCAATTTTACTATAGTAGAGGATTAAAGACTTTAGATAGTGATTTTATTATATTATTGATATTTTTATTGTTAAGTATATATGGATCTTCATAATCTTTTCCATAGGTAATTGTTTAAGTCTTTTGAGGGAATCTCCATGGCCAATGAGTAACCTTCTTTGTACTCTCCAGTTAGTGCAGGGTCCTTGGATTGTATATTCAATATTTATGTTAATGCCATTATTCATTTATTGCTCTTTGATTATTCATCGTTTTTATTATCCAATTAAATGAATAGTTCTAATCAAGGTAATATGCTCTATATACTTGTTTAATTGTTGATCAACTGGGTTGATTCCTAGATATGTACAATCCTTATAATTCCATGTGAGTTTGTATTACTAATTCTTAAAGTCATATTTTCATATTAATCAAATCTTGGCTTAAAAGTTATACCCACCGGTTGATTATACTGACATTGGAAGTCAAATGACATAACAAATAATTGCATTAATATTATATTTAATATACATGGCTAGTTCCTGATCCCATACTAGAGAATTCCTTTCCTACAGAAGATTTTTTTTAGAATTAGCTATAATTACCCACTTTACAATTGAGATAAATTGTTCTTAAATTTCACCTTTTGTTATATCCAATTTATTTCCCCGAGGATCGACCTCGGTCTCACAAGTTATTAATATTGCTGACCACCTACACTTAGGTGTACCAATTCGGAGTCAAGCAAGTTTTTGGCACAATTGATGGGGAAACTTGAATGGATACTGAAGCTGAAAAGAGGAATTCACACTCATATTTGGAGAACTTGATTTTCCAGGTATCCTTGTTCCATCTTTTACATTCTTGTTAAATATTTGTGAGTTTTTAAATTTTGTTTGATTCTTGTTATATATTTTTTTTGCTGGTAGTTTATTTTGAGTTACAACCATTTAGTTCATAATTGTATATCTGGTGGAGAAATTTTAGATTCAGATCTTGAATCCTCATTTAAAGAATTTTTAGGATCTATTGCTTCATCTACATCTTTAGAGTCTAATCAGTCAATTCTTGCCCCCACCTTTGCTCTTTGCCGAATAGGCAGTGACATGGGAGACCAAGTTAATAACCTTAACTGAGTCCAAGAGGATGACCAACAGGTCCAAAATTTTAGGGACTATCTACACCCCATAAGGAGCAGTGTCTTGTCATGTTTTGTCTTCCCACCAAATGCACAAAGGTTCATGGTGAAACTTGGCACTATCCAGCCTTTCCCACAATTTTATAGCCTTGATTCTTAAAATCCATATCTTCATATAAATGAATTCGAGGAGGTATGCGGGACCGTCCAAGATAGTTCCAAGATAGCCAGGCTGAAGTTTTTCCCCTTCTCCTTGAAGGATAAAGCCAAGCAATGACTCAATATTTTGAAACTACACCCTATCCCGGATTGGTCTGCACTACAGAAAGAGTTGTTCAAAAAGTTCTTCCCTATTCACCGCACAAATGCTTTAAAATGTCACGTAATTAAATTTTTGGTGAAAGATGGGGAAACATTTTATTAGTGTTGGGAGAGATTTAAAGATATTCTCCATCCATGTCCGCACCATGGGTTTGAAAGTTAGACCCTTGTATGTTTTTTCTACGATTCTCTTCCTACTCCAATGCATCAATTTGTCGAGATGATGTCATAGGGAGAGTTCATGGATAAAAATCCTAATGAGGCTTTTGAATTTGTTGACACTTTATTTTAGAGTCCCCAAATGTGGGACTCAGCCTTGCCTGTCTGTTCTGAGAATAAATCAACCACTTCCCAAGGGGGAAAATATTTGTTGAGAGAAGATGATGAATTAAAGGCTAAGATGGCCTATTCATCTAAAAAATTTGAAGCTTTAGAGATGAAGAATGTCAATAAAGTGTCTGCAGTACAACCCATTGAACGTACTTGTGGGATATGTACTTTAGTGGGACATTCTACTGAGGAATGTCTCAAGATTCTTGCCTTTTAGGAGTTGTTGTTAGAAAATTCCAAGGTCGTCCCCTCTTGTCAAAAGCCATATAATAACGCTTACTCTAAGATATATAATTTAGGGTGGAGACAACATCCAAATTTTGGTTGGTGGGGTACACAACAACAAGAAGCCCAACCACAAGCACCGCCACCACCACCATAACAACAAAAATATCAACCATCAACCACCTCATAAGTGTAGTCTGGAGGATATCCTTAATCAATTAATGCAGGCCAAGATGCAATACAATAATCAAAATTCACAGGGCTACAATGAATTTAAAGAATTCAAAGCCCAGACCACATAGTCTTTTGATGATTTGAAAGGTCACCTATAGAAGATGACCCAGTCTATGGCCACTCAAGAAAAGGGCAAGTTTCTTGCATAACCAAAGCCTCCATAGGGTCAGTTTCATGTAGGTAATTATGCTTCTGCTAACTTTTCTCAAGAGCAAGTAAAAGCTGTCACCACTCTTAGGAATGGTAAAATAATAGAAAAAGCCACACCATATTCACACACTGAGTCTACCCTATCACCTGTGGTTGAACCTTCCCAAGTCTCCCTGGATAAGACTGAGTCTAGAGAGGTTGAGGAGCCTCCATGTCATATTCCTGCTCCCTTCCCTCAAAGATTCAAGAAACCGTAGAAGCTGAATAATCATGTTGAGATTTATAAGCCTTTTAAGCAAGTGAAGATTAATATACTACTTCTTGATGTTATCAAATAGTTCCCTTCCTATGCCAAGTTCCTAAAGGACTTGAGCATAGTTAAGAGAAATCAAAATGTTTAAAAAAGGACCTTTTTGACTGAACAGGCCCGTGTCATTATCCAACATAAGACTCCTGCCAAATTTAAAGATCCAGGGTGTTCCACTATATCTTGTGTCATAGGGAACTTCAAGATTGATTAGTCTTTGTTTGATCTTGGAGCCTATGTCAACTTGCTCCCCTACAATGTCCACCAACAATTAGGGTTAGGTGAGCTCAAGTGTACGGGCATCTCTCTACAGTTGGCATACTGTTCTATCAAGGTCCCTAGGGGAATAGTTGAGGATGTGCTTGTCTAGGTGGATAAGTTTTATTTTCCTATTGACTTCATTGTATTATCTACCCACCCAGTTGTACACGCATGGAATCAAATTCTTGTTATTCTTGGTAGATCTGTCCTAGCTACTTCAAATGCTTTAATCAATTGCAGGAATGAGATATGAAATTATCATTCAGAATAAGATTCTTGAGCTAAATATTTTCAATATAGCTAAGCAACTGGGTGGGGAAGAGGAAGTGAGAGAGATAAATTCCATCAAGTCATTTGCACAAAACTAGATTAATATGGCATTCTTGGGTGATTCTATGGGGGTATGCTTGGTTGAGTCCATATCTTTTGAGGCTGAGTTTTTTTCTTCTGATGTTGAGTTCTTATTTGAGGAGGATTGTCTGAGTTTTAGCTAGGGAGCTAGAAGTAACTTTTGTTCATGTTGTTGGGCCATGGGTGCCCAAGTTTGAGGAATTGGTTTCTAGTGGTGAGAAGCCACTTTCTTTTTTTGAAAAACCACCGAGACCTAAATTGAAACCCCTCCCATCCAATTTGAAGTATGTATTCCTTGGGGAGGGTGAATCATATCAAATGGTCATCTCATCTACACTTACATTGGACCAAGAGTCCAAATTATTAGAGGTCCTTAAGCTACATCGTAGTGCTATAGGGTGGACCCTCACTAATTTGAAAGTTATAAGTCTTCTCATTTTCAGTCATGCCATATACCTCAAGGAGGATTTAAAACCTTCTCATCAAATGCAGCAACAATTGAACCCTTATATGAAGGAGGTTGTACGGGTTGAGGTGTTAAAATTGCTAGACACAGGAATCATCTTCCCCATCTCAGATAGACCACTTTATTCTCCCATTCCTTGATCAATTTTAGAGAGGATAAAAAGTCATTCTTTTTATTGTTTCCTAGATGGGTACTCGAGATACAACCAAACTGAAATAGCATTGGACGACCAGGAAAAAATGACATTTATTTGTGCTTTTGACACTTTTGCCTATATGAGGATGTCGTTTGATGTGTGTGATGCTCCTGCAACCTTTCAACGATGTATACTTAGCATTTTTAGTGACATAGTAGAAAGATGTTTAGAAATTTTTATAGATGATTTTTCTGTCTATGGTGAATGTTTTGATTTATGTTTACAAATTTTGAAAAAAGTTCTCATTATGTGTGATGAAACTAGGTTTTAAATTGGGAAAAGTGTTAATTCATGGTGACCCAGGGTATATTGCTAGGTCACATCATCTCATTTGAAGGAATCAAAGTTGACAAATAAAAAATTGACTTGATTGGCAATTTACCTACTCCTAAAAGGGTAAAAGATGTTACATCATTCTTAGGGCATGCAGGAGTTTATAGGAGTTTAATTGTGAACTTTAGTGCCATATATAGACCCATGTGCACTCTTCTAAGTCAAGATATTCCCTTTATGTGGGATGATGCGTGCCAAAAAGGCATGCTGATTTTTCCCCCTATTATGTAGCCACCTAGAGGCAGAGGGAGGCATGGGCCAAGGTGGGCAAGTGCCCTCCTCAAAAAAATATTAGTTAGGTATATATATTATATATTTGTATAATATATTATTTGTGCCCACCCAAAATCAAAGATAAAAATGTTAGGCCCACATTATCTACCCAAAAGTATGAAAAAATTAAGCCCATTTAAAACAAAAAAAAATTGAGCCCACCACTATCTACCCAAACCTATTAAAAAAAATCAAACCATTGACCTATCACAATCCCACCATTAACAAACAAAACTCTTAGCCCACTTCACAGCCATCACCTAACAAGTAACACCTATCTTATCTTTCCTTTTTTTTTTCTCTTTCTCTCACTCACGCCCAAGCTACCCAGCCAAAAGAAAAATAGAGAGTAAAGTTTATTTCCTCAGTTCCTTGAGTTTTTTGTCATTCCTTGCACCCACCAGGGCCACCACCGACAAGGCGACAATGCCAAAAGTGAATATTCTCTCTCTCTCTCTCGATCAACACATGCGCACACTACACATAACACAAACACAAAATAAAATATTTTTTTATTTTTAAAATTTTTGAATTAATTAGTCTTGGTAATTTTATGATTTTTTGTGCATTTTAATTTTTAACCCTAATTTATATTTTTGTGCATTTTGCCCTTATTTGAATTTTTATGCATTTTTCCCTAATTTGTATTTTTGTGCATTTTGCCCTAAATATTTTATTGATTTGTTATAGCCCGAATTAGTAATTGGGGATGCCTTGAAGATCTTGAGTTGCGATTATTGAGTCGACAGTAAAAAGTATTTTTTGGTAACTCTCAATCCGAAACTATTTTTAATACTTTGCATGATATTGCTTGGATTTATTAAAATTATGAATTGGATACTTTTATGCATTTGTACTTGTATTGGCTTCCTAATACAATATCTTCTTTAGAATTCTAGCAATAAAATTGACAAAAATAGTTTGTTTAATTAATTACAAAAGTGGATGTATAAACCCATTTTTTTGAATAATTTTTTGAAACAGTCGTGGAGAAGTACTTGAAGAGAGAGTCTAAGTCAGAGTTATTACCTTGGTTGCTAATATTGTGTAAACCCCGCACTCGTATCCTCATTTATAGCAAGAAAATATATCAAATCTTTTATAATCAAACTTATACCAACTATGTTTGATGTCCAAAAGTATGTTGTATAAGTTTGGGTTGGTTTTGGAAGGGTTGGGAAAGGATTGGAAATGTTTATCGTACCGGTACAGTCTCTAAAACTCTATACGATAACTTCATCGATTTAACCCGATTTTTCACCCTATAAATACCTAAGGACGCCTCCCTTAGCCCCATTTTAACATTTCTAACTATAGGAAACCTTAGAAAGGGAGAAAGAAGAAAAGAAACACAAGATCAAGAGGGATTTACACTTTGAATAGGATCAACACTTTGGATTCAAGGTAGTTCCTTCCATTCTTGACCATTGAGGATAGAACTTATATGTATATGTATGTTTTCACTCTCATTTATATATATATGCTATGAAATCATCATTTCTTGTTATTTTTGCAAAGATTAGCATGTTTTAAACAAAGTTAGGGTTAGATAACCATGAAAACTCTTTTCTTGTCATAAAACCCTAGTTTCCAAGAGAAATGAATTTTTCTCTTGATTTTTCCCTTGTTCTTGATTTCAAAACTTTATTGCTTTGTAATGAACAATAAAAATGGATTGTTGATAATCTCTTGCTTATTTTCTTAAATTGTTCTCTTGTAATACAAATTGTGAAATTTGGGAATTTTGGATTTCCTTGTGATTTGAGAAAATATTTATTATTGCATCTCTTGTATGGTTGTTGTGATGGAATTGAATTGCATTCGAGCATTGCCATAGAGTATTAGAGGTTAGTCTATCCCAGTGGAGGTGAGATAGTTTTCTAACACTTGTAGTAGTTTGTTATTTGTGAGAGCAACCACTATTGTTCACGTAAGTTCGAGGCTGAGGGATAGTATACCTTTCCTGGGAAGGATTCGTCAATGTTGTGAGAGACAGTGTACGTCATTCCTAAAATGTTTGAGATTGTGTGATTGTGGTGGGTGAACGAGGTAGAATCGTGGTGTAGATTCATGTGAAGCAACCAACATACATGAGAATATGAGATGACATTATTAAATGATTATTTGATTTCTATCACTCCGACATGCTTATATTCCTTTCATTTAAATTATTGTTATTGAGTTAACTTGAGATCAAATAAATTGTCACTATTTTATTTCAAGTTATATACGCTATTTCGAAAAGTGAGACCGAAATGTTTTATATTTTTTTCTAAACCTTGTTTGAGTTCGGGAGGATGTTGCTACAGAGCTTAGTGCTCACCCCTTACAAACAACATATTTTTCAGATTTTATACAAGAGGAGGAGCTCGGAGTCGACGAGCCAGTACATTGGGAAGTTCCACTAGATGGGCGCGTGGATCCCGAGGTGGATGCTTAGGGCTATACTCTCCTATGTGATAGACTAGGAAATTCCTTTTGAGACTATGTAAAGTTTAACCTTTTGTTATTCCGCTGCAAAGTTCAAATTTGATTATGTTAGATGTAATTGCCATAGTTCAATATATTCTTTTAGATGTAATGGCCATGATATGACATATTCTTTTGGAATGATGTTGTAGATATTATGCATGAGAAGGAAATTATCTTTATTTATGGATCTTATTAGTTGCTCTCGTGATGTGAATAGTTTTTAAATTGTAATGCCGTCCAAGGTGAATTTTGGGGCGTTACATATTGTGAATATTGTGGAAGCCTCATGTAAATGGTGAGATATTCTTAGGGAGAAACAAGTGACTAGAGTTATTGAATTACTCAATAATGAGGAGGTTTCAAGTGGTGAGGCCTAAATCAGGAAACTAATCTTACACGTGCTTGTGATACATGTTGTGGTTCACATATTATTCTTTGATCAACTTGATTGATATGTTATCATCAGTGATTGATGTGCTTGATATAGTTTCAGAAGATGGTATAAATGTAGAACAAAGAGGGGATGCAAATGTTCTTTTGGACTTGCTAAAATCTTTTGAGTTTGTATTTAATCTTCATTTGATGAGAAGCGTATTGAGAATCACAAATGAGTTGTCACAGTCATTACAAAGGAAATATCAAGATATTGTGAATGTCATGACATTAGTTCAAGTATTCAAGCAACGACTTCAAATGATGTGGGAAATTGGTTGGAGTTGTTTTCTTGATGATGTCATATCTTTTTGTGGAAAACATGAGATAGTTGTTTTAAAGATGTACGATATCATTAAAGCTTGGGGGAGGTCTAGACGTACTCAAGAAAAGACAAATTTGAATCACTATCAAGTTGAGTTGTTTTATATCATCATAGATATGCAACTTCAAGAGCTAAATAGTTGTTTTACTGAGTTAAACACTAATTTACTTCTTTGTGTGTCATTTTGAGTCCTTCTGATTCCTTCTTAGCTTTTGACAAGGAGAAATTGGTCTGTCTTGCCCAATTTTATCCAAAAGAATTTTCTTTACTAGAGCTCCTGATACTTTTTGATCAGTTTGACAGTTATATTATTGATATGCGCTCTAGTATTGAGTTTTCAAATTTGTTTGAGATTGGAGATCTTGCTCAGAAAATGGTTGAGACAAAAAAATATATGGTATGTCCATTGGTCTACTTACTTGTGAAATTGGCATTGATCTTGCCAGTTGCAACTACCACAGTAGAGAGAGCATTTTTGGCTATGAATGTTGTGAAGAATTGATTGTGTAATCGAATGAGCGATCAATGGATGACAAATAACTTGATTGTTTACATAGAGAAGAACATTTTCGATTGCATTGATAATGATGTTATTATGCAATGCTTTCAAAATATGAAATCACATCGTGGTCAATTGTAAAAGACTATAGTTAGTGTCATTTTTCGTAAAGTGGTCTAATTAGAACCTTGTTTTTAGATTTTTTTTGTACCCCATTTATATCGATTTTTTGCTCTTTTCTCAATGAAATTTTAGGTATTATATATATGATTTAAAAAAATTATTGGTCTTTAACTTTAATCCTTAAGAAGGCTAATTTTTAAACTTATAGTTAGTGCCCTCTGCATATAAATTCCTGGCTCTGCCTCTGTATCCACCTGACTGGTCTTTACCCTTTGAATTGATGTGTAATGCAAATGATTATGCCTATGGAGTAGTGTTGAGGCAAAGGAAAGAGAGAAAGGTGTCCTTGCCTTCTTCTCCCTTTGGCCCTCCCCTAGACCTCTATTTATAGTGCTAGGAGTAGTTATCCATATAAGAGTACTTTTGCCTTATTACTCTTATATGGGCTTTAGGTAGTGGGCAACCCATAAATTTGTAGGCTTTAGTTAATTTATGTAATTTAAGTTCAACCCACTTTACCTTTTAAAAGTTTATTTAATTTGGGCCTATAAAATTTAAGTTCATTTTAATTTAATTTAACAAGCTTGAATTTGCATTTTGGCTTGTATTATTTAGGCTATGGAATTTAGGTCCAGTTTAATTTAATTTGACAAGCCTTGTTAATTAAATTTGGGCTTGTATTATTTAGACTATGGAATTTAGGTCCAACCTAATTTTATTTATCTAATTTATTTAAGCTCAATTATAGACATTAATCTGTTAATTAAATTTTTAATGTCTACAAATGCCCCCTTGAGACTTATTTACATATTTAATATTTTATAAATATATAAATGAGTCTCAATTTGTATTTTAATTTTAATTTTAAAGGAATTTGATTTAATTTATGTGACGCCCCTAAAATTGGGGGTACTTTTTCAACCGTTGACCACCCGTCAACTAGTGGAAGTACCCGTGACTGTCGTACAACTCGACTTCACATCAATAGTATCTCCTTAACCGAAATTATAACCCACACGTGTAACCCGTGTACATTTTATCATTTAATCAAATCGTGGTCCAATGTACCACATTTCATACTCCATTATAGTCAATTTACATTATTTGGAAGGAAGGACACATAGTGTAAAAGCATGGCAAAACAGTTTTAAAATTTCAAAGTTTTGGAAGTCCCACCGGTATGGCATACCGGTAGGGTGAGCTTACTGGAAAAATCTCTATCGGTAGGGTTAACCTACCGAAAAATTCCTATCGGTAGAGTATACCGGTAGGGTTTGCCTACTGGACAAAGTTATATCGGTAAGCTGTATCGGTATGTTCTGTCCGATTTTGTCTGTTTCACCTTTTTTTCATTTCCAATTAATTTCAAACCATATTACATCCATCCAACACTTGTATAATGAAGATTTTCATTTAATACAAGGTCCATACACATTCTATTACATTTATTTCCATAAATTTACATATCAAAGCTAAGTTTTCATAATACTTGTACAAAAACTCAAAATAGAGCCACATTCCAGCTGTCTTCATACTTAAGGCCCCGAGTGAGAGCCTTCCGTCAACGTACCACTCGCACCTGAAATGTTTTTTCTCACAAAGAGTGAGCCACGCTCAGTAGAATATTTCCTACAGAGACTACTCCCCAACTTAGGTGCATATGAAATGCTCACATGCAACATATAAACAAGCAACAACCATTCCAACCAAGATTTAGCAAGTTTAAGTTGGAATCTAACATGTCATGCCACGATATGAGGTGATACCCACTCATGCAACTCAACCCGAGCCCTCCCTGGCTCCTTTTTTTTCCTAATGCATTGCCATTTTCCAAGCCCCGCCATTAGTGTTACACACCCAATGGCTATTTAAATTTCTCTAAGTCTTTCTTGGGGTGGGTATTTATGGAATTACACCAACGACACATTATATGAGCTCTAATACCAACGGAGTGCGTATCCGATCACCGGGCCTCTCACCCGAGGGATTGTCTAGCCTTTCTTGCTAACCTCGACCTAATTTTCATGCAACTGTGCAACTCAGTAGAATTTTTAATCCAACTTTCCCGAGGCCACCCGTCAATCACCAAGTATGGTGCTTGATCAAACCATGCACACACTCATACCCTCACCCATGCCTCGTACCCATGGATGTGATGCCTCCGTGCAAATGCAATGTAATGCACCATTGCTATATCGATGCATGCCCCATAGGTAATGAATATCATATGAGCAAATTTTAGAACATTTATACATATTCTATGGCAATTCATATCCAAAGCATGAAATTAGCAATTCCATCACAATATCGATATATCTATAAGCATACATCAACATTTTCATATCCATCATTCATTCACAAGCATAATTTAAACATATAGCATGCCCACAAATACTGATTTCCATGTAATCACACAAGTAATTACCACAAATTAATTCCAAGTTAGGAAATTTGTTCAAACCATTTCTATACCCATATATCTATTTCCACATACATAGGCAAGTGATATATATCTCTATCAACCTACCCATTTCAATTTAACACCCTAGGTTGTAAAATAAACCCTAGTAGGAAGGAACCCTACTTCTTGAAGCGTAAACAACTTGGTAGAAGCCTTCAAGAATCCCAATCTCGCCTAAAACCCTTGATTTCTCCAAGCTCAATTTTGGAACTTTGGTGAAATCCATCATTTTTGGTGTGGTCGCGTAGCCCTCGACAAAAGGAGCAACTTTAATTCTTGGCTCGAGTGGATTCGAGCACCTGAGCTCCGTAGATTGCAAAGAGAAGGTAAGATTTCTCTCTTTTTCTCTCTTCTATCGATGAACAGCTGAAGAAAGGGGAAAATCTGATATTTCTCCCTTTTTTATACCCTCAAAACACTTGGCCCACAACGTGCCATGCGTCTTATTTTTTTCGGGTCCGTTTTTTTCCGAAACGATTAAATTTCGTCCCGATTCAAGTTCAAAATATTTTTATTTTAACTTGTCTTAAATTTTTTTCTAAATTTTAACATTTTCTTAAAAATCCCATTTTTGGGTCACCCGAGACTCGACCGCCTCGTAAAATGTAAAAAATTCAACTATCTTGAAATTCGACAAAATTTGACAGGGTAGCTAGATTTTGCGAGACGAATCCAACGGCGACCATCTGTCTGGGGATGAAAAACTTTGCTCATCATTAACTGTGTCCCCATGGCCCGTTGGAAACTCTCCCAAAAGTGAGCCGTAAATCTGGGATCCTGATCTGATACTATAGATACGGGTACTTCATGCAACTGGACAATCTTCCGTATATACAACCTGCAGAATTCCTCCAGTATGAAGGTCATCTGCACAACCAAAAAGTGTGCCGACTTCGTAAGCTGGTCCACTATCACCCACACCGCGTCATGTCCCCGCAATGTTCGTGGCAAGTGAGTTACAAAATCCATCGTGACGTGCTCCCACTTTCACTCAGTTACCTCTAAAGGCTGGAGCAACCCCTCTGGTCTCTGGTGCTCAGCCTTGATCTATTGACACGTGAGACATCGTCTGAGAAAGTCCCCAACATGTGTCTTTATCCTGCTCCAATAGTATTGGCGATGAAGATCATGATATATCTTCGTGCCACCTAGATGCATAACAAATCAGGAGTAATGGAACTCCCTAAGGATCTTCTCTCCTATATCCGTTATCTAGGGAACCACAACCCTTCCCCTATACCAAAGACTGCCATCCGAGTGAATGGCCCAACCTTCGTCACCGATACTTGCCTGCACTCAGTCCCTAATGGATAATAACTCTGGATTTTGTCCCTGGGACTCAATCACCCTGCTCAGTAGGGAGGGTGTAGCCACCAAGCTCCCTAAAACACCCTGAGTTTGTTCCTTGTACTGTAGCCCGAACTGCCCCACAATCTCGAGCATCTGCCACTCCCGGGAAGCCATACTAGCCAACACTCCCCGTGACTTCCGGCTGAGTGCATCAGCCACCACGTTTGCCTTACTGGGATAGTAATGCAAAGTGAAGTCGTAGTCTTCCAAATACTCCATCCACCTGCGTTGCCTCATGGTGAGGTCCCGCTGTGTAAAAATGTAGTTCAGACTTTTGTGGTCCAAAAATAATTCAAACCACTCGCTGTATAGATAGTGGCACCAAGCCTTCAAGAAAAAAACAATGGCCGCCAACTCCATATCATGCGTAGGGTAATTTTGTTTGAGGTTTTTTAATTGTCAAGAACCATAAGCCACCACCCTCCTGGACTGCATCAAAACACAACCAAGTCCATTTTTGGAGGCATCATAGTACACTGTGTACATTTGTCCCCTCTCTTGGACTATCAAAATAGGAGTTGAAGTAAGCCTCCTCTTTAACTCCTGGAATGCCTTCTCACATAAATCATCCCACTGAAACTTGACCTCCTTCCGGGTCAATCTCGTCATAGGTGCAGCTAATCTGGAGAAGTCCTCGATGAACCTCCTGTAATACCCCGCCAATCCTAAGAAATTACGTATCTTGAAGATTGACTTCGGTCTCTCCCAATTCAGAACCGCCTTAATCGTCTTCAGGTCCAGGGATACACCCGAAGCCAACACCACATGTCCCAAAAACTTTGCCTTCGTAAGCCAAAATTCACACTTGCTGAACTTGGCGTACAACTGGTGTTTTCCCATGGTCTGGAAAACAACCCTTAAGTGACCCTCATGTTTCTCCTCAGACTTGGAGTAGATCAAGATGTCGTCAACAAAGACCACGATGAAATGATCTAGGTAGGGTTGGAACACCCTATTCATGAGATCCATGAGTACCGCCGGCACATTCGTCAATCCAAATGGCATCACAGTGAACTCAAAATGCCCATACCACATTCTGAACGCCGTCTTAGGGATATCTGCCTCCCTAATCCTCAACTGATGGTAGCTAGTGCAAAGATTTATCTTGGAGTAGACCCGCGCTCCCCTCGGTAAAGGGTACCTATTCTTGATAGTGACCCAGTTCAACTGCCGATAGTCTATACACAATCGAAGGGTCTTGTCCTTCTTCTTGGCAAACATTACCAAAGAACCCCATAGTGAAGTGCTCGGTCTAATAAAGCCATTGTCCAACAATTCTTGCAATTGGACCTTGAGTTCTTGTAATTCCGCTGGTGCCATTCTATGTGGAGTCATAGAAATAGGCGATGTGCCGGGATACAACTCGATACTAAAGTCTACATCCCTATGTGGAGATACTCCTGATAGTTCATCCGGAGAAACATCCTCATACTCACACATAACCCGAGGTAGACCAAACTCCTGTCTCACCTCGTTCTCCAGGGTAAGGCTCTTAAGCTATCCCATCAATTGCCTGTGCCATCTAGAGTTGTACACGGCTTTGGGCAAAGCTTCGTGCTTTTTCCCCTGAAACTTGAAACAAACATCATCCGGTGTGTAAGCAGTTACCCTATTCCGATCGCAATCAATGACGACCCGATGTGTCGCCAACCAATCCATCCTGAGGATAACATCGAACTCCGACATGTCCATGACCCTAAGGTCCACGGTGAGTAGAATCCCCGAGATCTCTAACTCACAACCCTGACATATTTGGTCAACACACACCCTAGCTCCTAGGGGTGAATTTACATACAATGACTTTTCTAAGGTATCAACCTCTAAGCCCAGATCCCTCACACATGATGTAGATATGAATGAATATGATGCACTCGAGTCAAATAACACCCACACCCTAGCCCATAAGCGAGAGAGTAGTAATGTACCTTGAATGATTGACTGATCCACAGGCTCAATCTAAGGTGTGATGACGTAGACACGTCCTTGGGTCCCCGAAGTCCCGGCCTGCATGCCCTGTCCTCAGCCTCGACTCATGTCCTGGCCCATCTGGCCTGATTTTGGAGTCCCTGCTTGTGTGGCATGGAGGAATAAAATAAGTCTGTGTATGCCCCACCAACAACTAGGACTAGGATTTCTCGTAGCTTTGGGATCCTTGCCTCTAAGGACAATCCTGCTTCATGTAACCCGGCTGGTGGCAATGGAAACATGTCCGTTGACCCTAGCCTTAGCTTTGATGGCTACGACCCTGTCCCTGTAGAGCAGAAGTTCTCTGTCTCTTTTCCGAACTAGAAGAAAAGGATTTGCCCTCCTTCTTCTTATCCTTGGCACCCAACTCCCGGATGCTCCTTGCATCATCAACCTCTCTCTCAATGGCCATAGCTATCTCGACCATCGAGTCCAAATCTTACAAGTGGAGGCCCACAATTTTCCCCCGGATGGATAATTTCAAACCATCCTCGAATTTCCTCACCTTGGCCATATCTATGGCCACGTAATCATTAGCAAAATGGGCTAGTTCGGTCAACTTAGCCACATCTCCATCACCGTCATCGTCCCTTGTTTCAAATTCAAGAATTCTCGAGCCTTTGCATGTCGAGCGGTCGCTAAGAAGTATTTACCCATGAAGAGCTTCTGGAATTCTCCCCATGTCATCTCCTCCAAGTTGTTGGAGTCCATTTCCCATTCCCACCATAGTTGGGCTTTTCCCTCTAGCTGGAATGTAGCTAGTCTTATTCTCGTGGCATTAGAGGTGATCTCCATTACCTCTTAAATCTTGCCAACTTGCCAGAACCAATGGTCGGCCACCATCGGATCCGCCCTTCCCTTGAATATCGGAGGCTTGTGCGCCTTAAACTTTTGGAGGTTACTCGTGCCTCCTTGTCCTACATTTGCACTAGTTTGTGCAATGGTAGCAGCCATAGTACCAATAGCCTCTATGAAGGCTTGTTGGTCAATGATCGGTGGTGGTTGATTATTATTCCGCTCATCGCCTCAGCATCCTCTTCCTCTACTAGCCATCTACACATATGTCAGATAGCAATAGAGCACCAATTTAGTATCCCAAGGTAGGGACCAAATTTTAAAATTTGAGATTCATATTCTTGTCCCCCTAGTAGAGCTTATGCCACCCACTAGTAGACCTTTACACCTAGAACTATCATGTTCCCTTGTTTTTCGACCCCCAAGGTTATGTTTTCTAATCCTAGTGTCCCTTTTCCATATACATTTTACCATGTATATACTTCACATAACATGTACCACATATCACACATCACATAGCAATTTAAACACACAACATGAAGTGCACAATGAATGCAATAGTCTAGACCCATGCCCTATAAAGCCCTAAGTAAATCGTTTACCTAGGCTCTGATACCAAGTTGTGATGCCCCTAAAATCGGGGGTCCTTTTTCAACCATTGACCACCTGTCAATCTACAAAAGTACCCGTGATTGTTGCACAACTCGATATCACGTCAATAGTATCCCCTTAACCGGAATTATAATCCACACGTGTAACCTATGTATATTTTATCATTTAATCAAATCGTGGTCCAATGTACCACATTTCATACTCCATTATAGTCCATTTACATCATTTGGAAGGAAGGACAAATGGGCCAAAAGCATGGCAAAACAGTTTTAAAATTTCAAAGTTTTGGAAGTCCTATCGGTATGGCATACCAATAGGGTGAACTTACTGGAAAAATCCCTACCGGTAGGGTATATCGATAGGGTTAGCCTATTGGAAAATTTATACTGGTAGGGTTTGCCTACTGGAAAATTCCTACCAGTAGGGTATATCGGTAGGGTTTGCCTATTGGACAAAGTTGTACCGGTATGCTCTATCCAGTTTTACTTATTTCACCTATTTTTTATTTCCAATTCATTTCAAACCATATTACATCCATCCAACACATATATAATGAAGATTTTCATTTAATACAAGGTCCATACACATTCTATTACATTCATTTCCATAAATTTACATATCAAAACTAAATTTTCATAATACTTGTACAAAAACTCAAAATAGAGCCACATTCCGGCTTTTTTCATACTTGAGGCCCCGAGTGAAAGCCTTCCACCAACGTACCACCCGCACCTGAAATTTTTTTTCCCATAAAGGGTGAGCTACGCTCAGTAGAGTATTTCCTACAAAGGTTGCTCCCCAACCTAGATGCATATGAAATGCTCACATGCAACACAAAAACAAGCAACAACCATTCCAACAAAGATTTAGCAAGTCTAAGTTGGAATCTAACATGTTATGCCATGATATAAGGTGATACCTACTCTTGCAACTCAACCCGAACTCTCCTTGGTTCCTTTTTTTGCCCATGCAATGTCATGAGTATAAAAACTGGCTTTTCAAGCCCCGTCATTGGCGTTACACAACCAATGGCTATTTAAATTTCTCTGGGTCTTTCTTGGAGTGGGTATTTATGAACTTACACCACCAGCACCCAACCGACACGGAATTCATGGACTTTCACCAACGGTTCCGTGTACACCGACACTCTTTATGGGCTCTTATACCAACGGAGTGCGTATCCGATCACCGGGCCTCTCACCCAAGGGATTGTCTAGCCTTTCTTGCTAACCCCGACCCAATTTTTATGCAACGCTGCGACTTAATCAGATTTTCAATCCAACTTTCCCGAGCCCACCCGTCAATCACCAAGTATAGTGCTTGATCAAATCATGCACACACCCATACCCTCACCCATGTGTTGTGCCCATAGATGGGATGCCGCCGTGCAAATGCAATGTAATGCATCATTGCTATATCGATGTTATGCCCTATATGTAATGAATGTCATATGAGCAAATTTTACCACATTTATACATATTCCATGGCAATTCATATCCAAAGCATGAAATTACCAATTCCATCACAATGTTGATATATCTATAAGCATACATCAACATTTGCTTATCCATCAATCATTCACAAGCATGTTATCACATAATATATGCCAATAACACACTTCATTCCCCAAGGCATAATTTAAACATATAGCATGCCCACAAATACCGATTTCCATTACCACATATTAATTCCAAGCAAGGAAATTTGTTCAAACCATTTCTATACGCATATATCTATTTCCACAAACATAGGCAAGTGAAAATCCATGAGTTTGAACTTTGAATTAAGTTTGTAAGGTATGACTTTTACTTTTTTTCTTTGGCGTTATATATATAAATTACTTTTGATAATTCTGGTCGTTTGGATTTGTTGAAGTAGACTTCTAAGTTTGGCTTTTAGCTTTGGGTTAAATCACTTTTGGCTTGCACTTGTGCTTTTAATCCTTTTCTTTGTTTTTTTTTTAATTATTTAATTCCTTTTGTTTGCTTTAGTTCTTCCTAACAATTTTTATTATCTGTTTTGTATTCCAATTATTTTTATTAGTAAGGAGCATAAAAACAAAATTTGTGACTGCTTTTGATTCAATAATAGACCCGAATTTGCAATTTACACCAAGTTCGATATCATAATCAGGTATCTTGATTTTATTTTATTCTCTGGTCTTGATTAAAGTGTATCAACTCAATCAAAAATGTTTTTTTTTCTTTTTAGTTTTCTTGTTTTTTTTTCTTCATAGGGTATAAGTGGGACTTTCTTAGTTGGTATAAGTTTTTATTACTTTTTGCTTAGTGTATTTTTCGATTGCTTTACTGAACTATTCATGACAGAGCACAAATTAGATCCCAAACATTTTTTGCCTAATCAAATCTAATGATTAAGTAAGATGGCATAGCAAAACTGCCATGCATCAATCACAAGGGTTTCATCTTTTGTTTCTTTGCCCATCTTTATTGTTTGTCTTCTTAAGGGTTTTATTATTATTATTATTATTATTATTAATTCTTTGTATAGTTCTTGGACAAACTTTTGTTTTTTCATAGTTGCCATGCTTGACCTAATTCTTCATACTTGGTTTTTTTTCTTTTGTGATTTTGTCGTTCTTTTGTTTTTATTGGTGGTAATTTTATTCTTGTTTATTATCATTCAATTTGTTCTCTTTTTTTTTTGACCAATATTTCTTTGTATGGTTGGCAGGCTTACATCAATGTTCTTCATTTAATTCAAGCTAATGAATCAACGTACAATATTTTTCTTGCATGGAGTGGCCCAATATGTTTTCACTTGTTGGTATCATTATAATCCTTTTAAAATTTTTTATAAAAATTTTTTCTTGAGATTTTGATCTAATTTTTTTTATCTTTGGTCACTCTATTTCAAGTTTATATTATATATATTTTTAAGAACTTGACCTTAAATTGATTTTTGTCCTGACAATTAGGAGATTTTCCTAAAAATTTGATTTCAAGTGGTTTTATTTTTCAAGAGTTTGATCTCAAGCATGTTTTACTTTTCTTTTCTATTGTTGTACAAATTTTAAGGTTTTAAATTTTCTCAAGACATTATTATCAAGGCTGAATTTTTTTTTTTCTTATCTCAAGAAACTTTGTTCTAAGAATTTAACATTGGGTTGACTTTGCGCTAAGAATTTTAATTTTAATTTTAAATAACTTTTCTCAAGAATGTTACTTTAGATGACATCCATTCCAACAATTTATAACTTTTATGTCAATTATAGGTGACTTATGTTACAAGATTTTTATTTTAATATTATTATTTTTTTTCTTTTGAGCACCTTAAGTGATTTTTGTGTCAACTTAGATGACTCTTATGACAACTTTAGGTGACTTCCATGACAGCCTTAGATGACTTATGTGATAGCCTTAGGTGACTTCTATGGCAGCCCTAAGTAACTTCTGTAGCAACTTCAGGTGACTTTTGTAATAGCCAAAGGTGACTTTTGTAACAACCCTAGGTGACTTCTATAACCGCCCAAGATGATTTCTGTAACAGCCCAAGGTGACTTCTGTATTCTTGTATTGCTAGTAGTCTTGTATTGCTATTATTATTATTATTATTTTATTCCCACTTTATTTATTTATTTATTCATAGCATCAAGATTTATTTTATTATTATTTTTTCTCAAATTATTATTTGCTTTCTTTTTTTTTTCTTATTATTATTATTATTATTTATTTTTTTTTCAGGTGGCCTTATTTCATAAAGCTAAATCGGGAAAAATTATCAAAATTTCAAGTCAAAGAAGGAACTTACCTTCCAATGAGTGGATTGCAGAGTCGGAGGATCCAATTCTAAAAGGCAAAATTTTGTGTTTTCCAACTATTGTGGTAAAGAATTATAGAACCAATGAGCTGTCAGCATTATCACTCAAAGTTCTTGAGCCCATGACTGGTTCCTACAACCACTCGAGAATAATCTATGAACATGAATTTCATCTGCCGGTGATTGGTGAATATCCTCTGCTATAGAACATGCACAAAAGTGACATGGTTAAGTCAAATTGACTACCCTCACTTTGCGCACCTTCGTATCATTCCAAAGATCTTTTTATCCCAAGCCACTTGTTGCTAATCTGATCAACCAAAGGATTGGGAGGTGGGAATGTTCACTAAACCCAAGAGGAGATATTCAATATTTGTATGGGTTTTGGGAGTGGTCTCAAAAAATTTATCACAAGTTGTTAGACAAGGGTTTCGACGAACTTGTTTATGTTGTGCATGCAGCTTCTTTTGACTACTCTTGACCTAACAGTGTATATCGCGGTCTTTGTGAAGTTTGGTGTCAACAGATGAATACATTTGTTTCGAGCGTGGTAGAAATTGGAATCTCACTTTGGGAAATGCGACACATTACCGGTCTTTCAATCCATGGTGAATATTTTGAAAAAGTTATCCCAAGCCTGACTAAGTTGAGAGACTCTGGTACTGACACTCTCCCTGTGACTTTCCTGTGTTTGTTTAAGGCTTTTGTCTTAATTAATAAGAAGAAAGGGGATAACCGTCCTCATCATTCAGATTGACTGATTTTTGGTTCAAGGACAGTGCACATGCTCCAGATTCTAAGAAGAGCAAGGAGTATAAAGCAGCCATGACAAATTGTTTTAAAAGGGATGGAGAATTTTTTGCAAAGCAAAGATTAGTGAGACATATTCAGGTAGAAATACAACTTATGAAGACAAAGGTCAATAGTGATGATCCCTTCATTCTTCTAGAGCTTGACCTTGATGTCACAACATGTGAAGACTTGGAGATTGCAGCTTATTTAGCTTTATGGCTATATCACTTTGTATTTTCTTCATCAGATGACGTTATTCGTCCAACCATCTTCAAGACTGCCTCCCAAATAGCTGCTAGAGTCACATATAGCTTGGTTCCTCATATTATTGCAAGCATTTACAAAGTTCTATCTAAGACATGTAGCACCCGATATAACCAAAAGAACCTCGAGATGGTTTCTTATGCTTTTCCAGGTCATTACTTTTATGCATGGGCAGCATTGTATTTCTCTCAGGGAGTTTATGCTGAAGTTGATGAGAAGCTTGATCATCCTTTGCTTTGACAATTCAGAGGTACACTGAATTCTTATCTTTTTTACGAGGAAGAAGCAATAGAATTTTGAGATCTTCTGTGTGGAAGTATAAGTTCTAGTAATTTTTTTTGGCAACTAGTTCTGTATTTTGGAAACTGAGGGCCTCATCGTGATGATGGACAAAGATCAAATGAAACCTCTGAATTAATAACAAGTATGCGAGGTGGACACATCATGTATTGTCATGGGCCAGTGCTTGAAAAATTTCCTTGTTGTTTCCTAACCTATAAACATCATCTTTTAGCATGTATAGTATATGAATAAAGGGGAGTGTCACTCTCCTAGGGATGATGTCAAAAGAAAGGGCAACGGAATGGTGGATGAATGAGATTTCAAATGTGAGTATGTGTGAACAAAAGTGCTCCCCAAGCGCAAGGAGACTTTCGCGGATCGTGTTTTACTTTGTGGTATTCCAAGGTCATTTCCACGAGGAAGAAAGTAAACCGAGGGGAAGGTGATTTTGGGAGAAAGAAAGTGTAAAATCTTTGATTGTTGGAAGTTGTTTGGTGAAGTTGTTTTGATGCTAGTAAAATGAGAAACAAATGTTGGCAAATCCAAGAGGTCACTCCAATAGGAATACCGTCTCAACTCGAAACCCTCCTCCAATAGAGCATGAATGAACGATTGATTCGTGGGAAGCTAGGGGTAAGATTGGTGAGTATCTAAGCATAAACCGTGACTAGGCCTACGGAATATCAAAGACTCACCAAGTTATCCACCCTCAACCCAGTCAAACCGAACCATTGAACTCTGAAAGAGGGGAGGAGAATGAGTTGAAATGGTATACCCAAGTGGAGGTTCCTCTTGGTTTTGCCAACTAAGAGATTTAGCTATTCATGCTTAAAATAAAGACAACAATATGATGAGAAGACATTATGAAAAAATAAAGACTAAAGCTAAGCATAAACGAATTGCATAAATTTAACTTCCGGATAACCACCTCTTACTAAAGATTGGATGAGAAACTACTCACTCTTCATGGCTTTGTTAAAACTAGAAAAGTGAGTGATGCTCATCCCTCCAAGTAGAGGAGTTACAAGGTAACACATTTTACACAAGGAGCCGATCTTCGACAAAGAATGAGTGAATCACGTTCCACCCTTCACGGCTTTGGTAAAGCTCTAGAAAAGTGGAAGAGTTTCACTCCTCTAAGGGAAGAAGGAAGCTCAAGCAATGGAAGTAAAAGAAAGCAATAACACAATAAAAGAAAGCAATACTTAAAGTAAAAGAAAGCAATAAATTAAAAGGAAGCAAGAATACAATAAAAGAAAGCAATACTTAAAGAAAGCTATAAGCAATAAGGAAAGCAATAATACTTTTGGAGGGTTTTCCACTACCAAAAGATGAATGCTTTACAAGTCCTAAGGGGTGGTATTTATAGGCAACAAGGGAGCGTGAAAGTCTTGTTAGGTGGCCTTGAATTCTTTGATCCCCCTTTGTTTTGAGCTTTGATAATTGGCACCCCAGTAGTTTGTAGCTTTAATGCAATTGGCTCCCCAGTAGTTTGTAGCTTTGACGCACAAAATCCTGAAAAGAACAACAATTAATGCATTATCCTTTATTCACACACTAATTCTAATTTGATTTATTTTGACTAGTTTAACTTTATTCAACTAACACAATTTACCTATTAAATTATGCCTTAATTAGGGTTAATCACACCCCCCAACCTAAATATTACTAGTCCCTAGTAATAAACAACATAACAAAATAAAATCACTTTCGTAGATAACACGATTGCATTTAGCATATTCAATAAGCTGTTAAACCCCTAGGTGATCCCTAGTGGACGAGTTTTGTCTCGTGAAGGTTTGCAGTGAAGCTACCTACAAACTTCAATAAAAAGATGTGTATATGTAAGATTTCTTGTCAAAATGAGTTAGCAACAGAATCATTGAGGCACACATCTCTTAATTTTGAATTGTTTCCTGAACACTTCTCTGTNCAGTGAAGCTACCTACAAACTCCAATTAAAAGATGTGTATATGTAAGATTTCTTGTCAAAATGAGTTAGCAACATAATCATTGAGGCACACATCTCTTAATTTTGAATTGTTTCCCGAACACTTCTCTGTCATTGGTACGTACTCTATACAAAAATAAACACTTGTTACATTGGTATTTGGAATTCCTTGTGCAGTGGGAATGATCATTCTTGTAGGAAGAGTTGTTATATAACAAACATTCTACTTTTTCACCTTCCATGGATAGCTTTTCTTTCTCAAATCTCTCTTAGAATGCTCTCAGCAAAAAATTCACTCTGATTATAGTGACTTGTCTCTCAAAGGACATGTGATCAAAGGATGATCAATCGAAGAATTACATGCACAGTTAGAAAGGGAGTGAAAGTCTTAAGAAAGTAGGCTAATCATCTTCTTGGCATAATCTCATGGAAGAATATCAATGCAATTAAAGAAATACTATTTAACATACCCCAGTTTTCGGTCGACAGCACACATGCATTAGACTTGAGATCAATTAGGACTTTCTATAGGTTGTAATGTGGCCAGAGGTTAGTGGCTAATGAAATGACGTCAATGGTATTCAAAAGCTATCCTCTTTTTTAATGTAGCACACCTCTTTCTTGCTTTTCAGTCTTTTGCCTAGAAATGGTATTTCTTTCTTTCATTTTTTTTTTCGATTCTT
>CAUOFW020000002.1:2015766-2039735 GCA_963454935.2 Ilex paraguariensis
AGTAGTTTGTAGCTTTAATGCAATTGGCTCCCCAGTAGTTTGTAGTTTTGACGCACAAAATCCTGAAAAGAACAATAATTAATGCATTATCCTTTATTCACACACTAATTCTAATTTGATTTATTTTGACTAGTTTAACTTTATTCAACTAACACAATTTACCTATTAAATTATGCCTTAATTAGGGTTAATCAGCCAGTTTGCATTCTTAAGATGTATAACCCACATCGATTTGTTAGGCAACATGAATTTCTTGAAAGATTATCGGGTACTCCCTCACACCCATGTATAATTTTGTTTGATGCCACTTTTTATATCGGGCATGGTTTAGTTTAACCAGGATAAATAGTGGGGCAGGATTCCATGTCCTTAATAATTGTTCTTAGATTAAGAGTAAATGTGACAGTAGTTATAGCAACTAGTGGAAAGATGATGTACTTCCACACCTAGATGGCATCAATTGTAAACCTTGTTAGCTAGTGAATCTGAGAATTTCAAATTCAAAGCTCAAGCTGATGGGTTAGAAAAGGGGAAAGCCCTTCTTACAGTGCCTAAAGCTCCTCCACGTCTTCGAAAATGGGAAAATTCAAAGGATTGTTTGAATCCCCAAGAACAACCAATTGCAAAGATGTTAAAGGTCACAACACCTGTTTCAAGATCAGCTAATGTTTGATCTGCTCATCCTTTAAACATCACAGGTCTATTGAAGTGAGTTTGTCAAACAAATCTAATCATGCACTTTTTTCATCCCGCATGTCCAAGGGTGTTTTGAAGAAACAAGATATAGACTCGAATCATGGAAGGATTTCGAGCACAATTGTATCAGTTAAAAATCCTGGTTCTACTAAGCAGACAATTCAAGAGAGGTGTCAAACAAGAGTGATAGAAGCTGAGCATAATTTGGCTTGTGCCCGGTCAAAAGATGGTGCAAATCATACCACTACAAAGTCTCCCACAGGCAGGGTTGACCAATCTTGTAATGCTCTGAATGACTTATCAATTTTTTTAGAATTAAGGGGTATAAATAGGGGGAAAAAATCTGATTTCTCCCCCTATTCATCAGTCGTTCACCGGATAGAGAAGAAGAGAGGGAAAGGAGAGAGCTTCTTCACTTCTCTCTACAGTGCTCAAATCAACACGGCCCAAGAACAAAAGTCGATCTCCTCGACAAGGGCTATGCGGCTATACCAAAAAGCGCAGGTTTTACCAAAGATCACGGAACATGATTTTTGGAAGCTAAGGATTCTAGCTCATTTTTGGGTTCTTGGAGTTTCTTGATGGTTTTTTACGCTTCAAGAGGTAGAGTTCCTTCCTACTTGAGTTTATTTTACAATCTAGGGTATTTATATGAAATGGGTAGTTTGATAGAAACTTATATCATTTATCTATGTGGGTGAAATTGATGAAATGGGCATGAAAATGGGGTATAAAATGGTTTAAAATAAATTCCTAACATGGAATTGGTATGTGGTAATTACTTGTGTAATTTTTTGGAAATTGGTATTATGTGGGCATGCTATGTGCTTTTATTATGTCTTGTGAATAGAGTGTGTTATTGTCATATAATATGTAATAACATGCTTGTGATGTATGGTTGAATATAAAAATATTGATTTATGCTTATAGATACATCGTCATTATGATGGAATTGGTAATTATATATTTTGCATATAAATTGTCATGGAATATGTTTAAATGTGGTTAATTTTGCTCATGTGACATTCTTTACATATGGGCATGATATTGATTAAGCAATGGGGCATTACATTACATTTGCATAGAAGAACCGCATCCATAGCCATGAGTGTGGGTGTGTGTGTGCATGGTTGATATCAAACACCAAATAGGTGGATGATGATGGGCTCGGGAAAGTTGGATCGAAAATCCGACTGATTCGCTGACGGTTGAATGAATAAAGAATTGGGTCAGGGTTAGCAAGAAGGGCTAGACTATCCCTCAGGTGAGAGACCCGGTGATCGGATACGCACTCCGTTGGTATAAGAGCCCATAAAGTGTGTAAATGTACGCGGAACTGTTGGTAGAGGTCCATGAATTCCGTGTCGGTTGGGTGCCATTGATGTGAATCCATAAATATCCACCCCAAGAAAGACCCGGAGACTTTTAAATAGTCATTGAGTGTGCAGCGCTAATGGCGGGGCTTGGAAAATTGGTTTTTATTCTCATGACATACATAGGGGAAAAGGAGCCAGGGAGGGCTCGGGTTAAATTGAATGAGTGAGTCTCATCTCATTTCATGGTATGACATTGCTAAGATTCCAACATCGAATAACATATTCTTGGTTGGGATGTTGTTGGTTGTAAAGTGTGGCACGAACATTTATATGCACTTAGGTTGGGGAATAGCCTCCGTAGGAAATATTCTACTGGGCGTGACTCACCTTATACGGGAAAATATTTTAGGTTTGGGATATACATCGGTGGAAGGCCCTCACACAGGACCCCAAGGGTGAAGAAAGCTGAAATGTGGCTTTATTTTGAGTTTTGTAAAACAATTATGAAATTTCTACTTTGGCATGTAAATACATTAAATTAAATGTAATAGAACTTGTATTGCATGAAAAACTTAATTATACATGAGTTGGATGGAAATAATATGCTCAAGAATGAGTTGAAAATGAAAAGCAGGTGAAATAGGCAAAAGTGGGAAAAGAGTACCGGTACAACGATGTCCAATGGGTTAACTGTACCGGTACAAATTTTCTAGTGGGTCAACCGTACCGGTACAGTCTTGTTCAGAAGGCAGAGCGTACCAGTACGCCGTACTGGTACTGATTTTTCATAAGGTTCAGCGTACCGATACTCTTTCCAAAATTTTGAAATTTCTTCCCCAAGCTTTTGGGCTATGAGTTCTTTGGTTCCAAGGATATAAATGGATTGTAATGGAGTATGGAATGTGGTACGTTGAACCATGATTTGATTAAATGATAAAATGTACACGGGTTACACGTGTGGGTTATAATCCCGGTCAAGGGGGATGTTATTGACGTGACGTCGGGTTGTGCGATGATCACGAGTATTTTCACGGGCTGACGGGTGGTCAATAATTGAAAAAGGACCCCGATTTTAGGGGCGTCACATATTATATAGATGTTATATATATTATATTGAAACTAAAGGCTATAATTAAAGTTTAGTGGGGGTTGTAGTTAGTGGGTTCTCCGGTAACTACAATGTGTGGTGGTTATTTAGAGGGGGAATGAGGGGATTTTCGGCTAGGTGGGAGGGGGGAGTGTTAGTGGGCTCTCCACTAATGCGTGTTGGTTGGAAGACTAGATTTTGGGGGTAAGAAAAGGAAAGGCTAAGGGGTTTTTTGAAGAAGCAATTTTCGGTTGAAGACTCCCATATTAGAAATGGTTTGGCGGAAAAAAAAAAAAGAAGAAGAAAAGAAGAAAGGTAGAAGGATACTCCAGGTGGGAAATTGGTGGGTTTTGATGCTTATCCTCACTTAAGTAAATAGCATGTTTTTGTATTTTCATAATTCTACGAGAATGATTTAGATTCAATTATGTTCTTGTTTTTCCATAAATTCCATATTATTGAATTAGAATAAAGTATGCTATTGTATTTTCATAATTTAATGAGAAAAACTAGATTCAAGCTTGTAAATGATTTTAATATAGTATAGTGTTGAGAACATTGGTTTGTGTCACTGAAAAATTTTCGATGGAATTTCGGTAAACGAAAGTGCCGGTGGGTAATCTTTAAAATAGTGAATTTTATGTTGTAGAGAAATTCGATGTGAGTAGATTATTTTAATCAGTTCGAGTAAGTTATTTTATTATATTCGAGTGGGTTAATTTGTTCAGTTCAAGTGGATTATTTTAGTCAAAATTTCAAAGTAATTATCAAGGATCCCTAGAGCCTATTGTGACTTGTTTTCGGTTGGAAAAATTACTCTATAATGGAGGATTTCACTTTTTTATATAATCAATGTAAAAACAATTTAAATTCTAAGAGCATAAAAAAGAGAAACTTTAAAACTTAGGGAAAGAGTCAGATTGAGTGCTTGCTCCTTAGAGTTGTATTCAACTAACAGGAATTACCAAGCGTAGAAAGGGGTATTGTATGTAACTCAATTGATTACCGAGGTCGTCTCCTAAAGAAAGACGGTTGGTTCAAAATTTTATAAAACAAAAAGAAATAAAATTTCAGAATTTTGAGAGTATTTGAGAGTTGAAAAACTGAATTAATTAAAGAAATACAACTTAACTAAAAGAACCGGTTGATTGCGAGATGATCTCACTATGAATAGGTATTTTGACTCAAATTCTATAACTCACTTGAGCTTATGGTTAGACTTCACCCAATCAGTAGATATTTGTTAGACACCCAATTTAATTAACAAATGTGTACCCGAATCAATTGAATCGATTAGCAGAATTAATTCAATTGTAGTGATTATATGAACTATCCGTGTCAAGTCTTAGTTGTCGACGAGTAAGCAAAAAGATGTACATTTGAATATCTTCCCAATTAACCTATTCAATTGACCCAAATAACCCGACAGTAGACTGACCCTAGTTATGAGTCAAAATCCCCAATTCCAGATGGGACTACTTCATTCAATCAAATCGGTGAACGACTACTCACGCATGGTAGAAAATAAATTGAAAATTATAAAAGGAAGTATCATTGTAAATTAAAGCAAAAAGGCATGATTTGAAATTGCGAGTAATGTAAATACCTTGTATTGAAATAGCAATGCAAAGAAATCGTTCGCAAAAATTAAACAAACGTAATTGCTGTGCAGAAATTAATGATTTGAATTTAAAAAGAGCTTGTAAAGTAAACAATGGAGCAAAAACTAAAAAGAAGAAGAAAACTAAAAACCCTAGGAGAGAGAAGAAGAAGAATGGTGAACTAAATGATGGAATGAGATTCTTTTCTCTCTTGCTATACTTGGGTATTTATAGGGAGTCTTGTGATGATTTCTCTCTTTTTAATCCACCAATAATGGCCTTTAAAATAACCCAGTAGATTTCCTTTCCAAATCTGTCCTCACAACAGATTTACAAGAACCTACCAGTAGAAAACAAAAAATGACTAACTGGTAGGACTGTTCATTGTTTTCCTTCTACTAGTTGTTTTGCTCTTCTACTGGTAGGACACCCTTCTGTCTTCAACCTACTAGTAGGACAAAACTCACCTATCTGCAGGACAACTCTCTAGATTACACCTACTACTAGGAGTGATACATACTGGTAGAAACTCTTTCTAGCTTTAGTTGTACCGGTAGAAGTGGACTTTTCCCGCTTGCAATGGCTTTGGCTGTAGTGCTAAACCTCTTAAACCATGTCCCAAGTCTTCCAAGGAATTAAAACACGTGTAATTCCATGCTCTTGCACCAATTCAACTGCAAACACCCAAAATCACTATAAAATACAAAACTTAACCAACACAAAGGAATTAAGTGACAAACATAACTAAGATGAATGGTTATGAGGCTTATAATAAGCAATATTATGCTCTCATCACACCCCTAACTTAGATTTTGCTAGTCCCTTAGCAAAACAAAATAAACAAGCATTAAACTACCCAACATCGCACTATAACTTCCAAAGCATACTCAACCACATAATCTGTAACACCCCAACCCGGGGTATGATATCTGTAATATATCCCTGCCATTTTTTTTAATAGACCTTGCTTTATATAAATATATGCACATAAAACAAAGAATTCATCAAACCCCTTAGTGGAATGGCTTGCAATTAACCTTACTTATTTACATACCGTAATATTGATCTCACCAATATGACCTATAAAAATACAATTTAAATTTAAGGGCCGTATAAACATGACCCGTATGATGACATCCCAATCGACCCCTCTAAACTCAATAGTGGACTTCTCACATCTTTATGATTTTTCCTAAAAATTCATTAAGACCATTAGTAAGAGCAAAGATGCGATCAATATTTATGAGCACAAAAAGAGACAAAGGAAACTTTATTTGTTTAGAAACAACCTTAACCACACATCAGATACTTACTTTCAAATTACACTTCACCTCATACACATTCGTTTACATCACATAGACATAATTTTTATATACCACATCGGAAAAATATACAGCAATATATTTACTTTCATATAATTAAATTATTCCATACAACGACTCTCGTAACACTGCTATGTGTCTCCGCTCAATTAATTATTCCCAACAATAACCATAGGAAAAACATACGTTTAAAAATTATCACAAAAAGTTGTAGGGTGGTACACCTACCTTGTGGAAAATTCTATCTAATAAATGACTCCTCCTCCGTCGGAGCTTTTGGGCAGCGTTCTTTGAACTACTCGTCCTCGAACCTAGCATCCAATATTCACTATCACATTCGAACATTAATAAATAGTACTACTTTTACTCTATTAGGTTTACTCTAATTAAGTTTTGTAATTTAATCATGTCATATTCAATAACTCATCCGCACCTAATAATATTAATTACTCGAATCGATTAAACTCGTAGTTATGATCAATACAAGTCACTTGAAAATAATATATTCATAGCGTCGAGTCCTTTACATCCAAGGTAAACTTTTCTCATAAAATTATAGTAGTCCAAAATATACTTGAATCTACATAATTTCCCATAAAATCATAAGATTGCATGCTTTCTTATAATTACTCTACATGAAATTTGTGATGCCCCTGAAATTTGTGATCACCCTTCAACCCGCGGGAATTTTCGTGATTGTCACATAACCCGACACCATGTCACAACATCCTCTTTACCGGAATCACATCAACACAAAGTTTGGGCAAACTCTCCCTTGTACCGGGCACTTTCAAACGCATAACCTATATACCCTTTAATCACATGACCCATCCAAGGTCCAATATACATCAATTTACTCTCATTTATTGTCCATTTGTATCATTTGAACAAAAGAACTGAAGACCCAAAAGCATAACAAAAGCATTTTTAGAATTTGAAATTTCAGGAAAACCTACCTGTAGAAGATGACCATGTTCTACCTGTAGGAAAACCTTCTACAAAAGTTCTACCAGTAGGTTCGTCACCATTCTATCAGTAGGAAAACTCACTAGGAATGTTTTACCATAAAACTTGAAGTTCTACCGGTAGGTTTAGCCTACTGAAAAAGTTCTACGAGTATAAGAACTCATCGTTCTACCAGTAGGTCTTACCAGTTTTTCTACGATTCCTTCCTTTTTCAATTTCAATCTATTCCAAACTTATACAACATCATACCAAACTCATATAACCTCAATTTTAAGCAAAATACAGTTCATATGAGTTCACTTTACAACAATTTACAATATCACATGTCCAAAACTAATTAACATAAAAGTTTTTACAAAATATGTTTCAAAAGCCACATCTTGGCTTTTCTACAACCATGAGGGCCCGATTGAGAGCCGTCCACCGGTGCATATACCGCACCTAAAATGTTGTCCCCATAAAGGGTGAGCCCATGCTCAATAGGGTATCTCTTAAAGAGGCTACTCCCCAACCTAGGTACATATGAAATGTTCACATTCAACATTCAGCATGCAACAACCATTTCAATCAAGAATATGCAATTCAATGTTAGAAATTACCATGTCATGCCATGAAATGAGATGAGACTCACTCATGCACTTCAACCCGAGCCTTCATCAACTCTATTAACACATGAAAATGTCATGCATATGATCTCCGAGCATTCCAAACTCCTTCCATTGATGTTATATATCCAATGACTATTTAAAATCTCTAGGTCTTTCTTGGGGTGGGCATTTATGGACTTCCACCAACGACTCTGCATACCAACGACTCAGTATTTGAAGTAACCGAGTCTTGCACCCGAGAGATAGTCTAGCCCTTTTTGCTAACCCGACCTAATTTTTAATGCAAACTGTGCGACTCAACCAGGCCTTGGCCTAACTTTTTTGAGCCCACGCATCATTCACCAAGAGTGGCGTTTGATGACAACTACGCACACACACCCACACTCATGCCTAATGCCCATGAATGCAATGCATCCGTGCATATGCAATGTAGTGTACAATTGCAAAACTATAATCATGTTCAATACGTTATGAGTGTCATATGAACCATATCCACCACATTTCAACATATACCATGACTAATTATATCGTAAGCATATAATTACCATAAATCATCTTAATGTCAATACATCACCAAACATATATCAACATTATACCTAACAACAATTTTCAAGCATGTTATCACATAATCTCATGCAAATAACACACTTAATTTTCCAAGGAATAATATAAACACATAGCATGCCCACATATCACAATTTTTCAAGAAATTCCAAGCTAGCAATTTCTAAATACCAATTCATGCTAGAATTTATTTTACTCAATTCCAATACTCATTTCATCAATGAACAACAATAGGCAAATGTTATACACCTCTAACACACTACCCATTCCATATAATCACCCTAGGTTGGAAATAAACCTAATTAGGGAGAAAACCCCGCCTCTTGAAGCTTAAAACACCTTGTAGGAACCTTCAAGAATCCCAATCAAGCCCAAACCCTTGATTTCTCCAAGCATCATTTTTGGAACTTCACCCAAATTAGTGTTTTTTGGTATGGTTGTGTAGCCCTTGATGAGAAGAACAACTTTGTTCTAAGCTTGGCTCAATTTGAGCAAAACTTGGCCCTAGATCGTAGAGACAAGGTATAAAACCCTTCCTTTTTCTCTCTCTTCTTCCTCTCTTTTCTAACGGGTATAGGCTGAGGAAATGGGGAAGAAAAATAGATTTTCTTCCTCTTTTATACTCTCCAAATACTTGGTCCACAATTCGTCACACGTTCTCACTTCTCGGGTTTGATTTTGTCCCGAATTGATTAAATTTTGTCCTGGTTCAAGTTTAAAATATTTTTATTTCAACTAGCTTTAAATTATTATCCATTTTTTGAAATTGAATTTCCTAGTTCGTTCATGAGGTCACACGACACTCCATCGTCTTGTAAAACGTAAACAATCTGACTATCTCGAAATTTGACAAAAATTGAGAGAGTTGCTAGATTTCGCGAGACAAACCCAACGGTGAGGTCTGTTTCGTCATCCAAGTTCTAGAAAAATTTAGGTTTTAAACCCGTACCGTAGTGGCAAATTACCGTTTTTTCCTTTTTCATAAAAATTTAAATTTACTCGGGTTTTAAAAAATTTATGAAAATTCAAGAACAATTCACAAAATTTCTAATTACCCACCAAACTATAATCTTTCTTAACCAAAATTCAACCCATCTACAAAAATTCAACTCATCTATTTTTCATACAACAACTCTAACTTAAGTCACTTACCCATATAATAATTAAGGTGAATCCTTCATGCATTAAATTAAAACTCATACTAACATTATACATACATACATATATATATACACAAAAAAATTCAAACACGTACCAAATACCATACTTTAAATACATGCAACACTTAAAATATATATATTAGAGTTGGATTTCTACATTTTAGAAGAAAGAAATGGATCAAAATTCTTACATTTGCACCCACACTTTTTTTCTTCTTTTTTTTTTTTCCTTTCTTTCCTTCTTCTTCTCTTGGTTTCTTCTTATTTCCTTTTTGGTCCTTGTTCTTGTCGAAATCTTCTAGCAAGGCTTCTTGTTTTGTTTTTTTTTTTTTGGCATGAAAGACATGCCTTGCATGTCGTCCTAAGTGGAATCCTGTGTCTGTGTGTGTGTGTGTAAAACTCAAGAAAATTTGAACTTTTTATGAACAAGGGTAAAATGGTAATTTGCTACTATAGTACAAGTTGAAAATCCGTATTTCTCTAGAGCTCAGATGACGAAACGGACCTCACCATTGAATTCTAACCTAGGGTGTTATGTGTTATGGGTTAGGTAGATAGAACCATACATGTCACTTTCCTCTTGTTATGGAAGTGAGGAATTGGGTATAGAAATGGCTTAAACCAACTTCTAGCTTAAATTTGATATGCGAAAGCTATTGGTGTAAACTCTTGGAAATTGCGTTTATGTGGGCTATTTTCTGTATTTTAAAACTTTCCTATTATATAGCTGGTTTAATAGAAATGGGTAGGTATATGGAACTATGTATTTCACTTGCCTATGGTTATGGAGTAGGTGTAGAAATGATTTAATCAATTGCCAGTTTGAAATTGATATGTTAGGTTCCATGTGAAAATTCTTGGAACTTGATATTGTTGGGCATGCTATGTGTTGCCATTTTGCCTTGTGAATGATGTGGGCAAAATTTTTGTGATAACATGAATTGTTTGCCTTGAAGGTGTTTTGCTAAATGCCTATGTGGAATCAAGTTTATTATGGCATGAGTTTTGTATAGCATGCTTGTGAATTTTTGTTGAGGATGAATGAGTTAAGATATGTTGTTACTACATTAACATCATGATAATTTATGGTAATTATATGCAATTGATAAATTGTCATGACATATGTTGAAATATGTGGTTAAATTAGCTCATTTGGCATTCATTGTATTTCGAGCATGAAATTGACATCACATTAGGTGGATGTGTGTACATGGTGTGATCAAACACCATACTTGGTGATTGATGGGTGGGCTCAGGAAAGTTGGGTTAAAAATCTGATTGAGTCGTATGGTTACATGAATATGGGGTTGGGGTTAGCAAGAAGGGCAAGAAAATCTCTCGGGTGAGAGACCTAGTGAATTGGATACGCACTCCAGTGGTATAAGAGTCCATAAAGTGTGTCGGTATATGCAGAACCATTGGTGAAAGTCCATGAATTTCATGTCGGTTGGGTGTCGTTGGTGTAAGTCCATAAATACTCACCACATGAAAGACCCGGAGATTTTAAAATGATCATTGGATGAAATTCATAAATAACAAATTTTCTACACATTGGCATTTGCATTGTATTACGGGAGTTGGTGAGGGCTCAAGTTAAAGTGCGTGAGTGAGTACCATCTCATATCATGACATGACATGGTTGAATTTCATCTAGATTTATATGTTTTTGTATGGAATGGATTGTGGTTGTTAAATGTTGTATGTGAACATTGCATATGCACTTAGGTTGGGGAGTAGCCTCTGTAGGAAATATTGTACTGGGCATAGCTCACCCTATACAGGAACACATTTCAGGTGCAGGATATACCCCGATGGAAGGCTCTTATTCGGGGTCTCAAAGATGAAGAAAAGCCGGGTTGTGCCTTTTGAACCGAGTTTTTGTAAAACTATTGTAAAATTATGATTTTGAACATGTAATTATATGGAATTACTTGCAATGGAACTTGTATATATAGAGTTTTATTATGAAAAAACTATGTTTTTGTAAAACATTCACTAAGTTAGTTTTTGGACTATTTTAATGAAATCTTGCATGCTATTATATGAGTATATATAAATGGACTCAGTGTGGTCAATGTTTACTTATAAAAGGATCTGGTGTGGTCAACGTTGTATATTGGACCTCAGATGGGTCATGTGATTGTATGGTGCACAGGTTGTGTTTTAGGTAGAGCTCCCCGTACAAAGGAGACTCTGCCCGAATTTTGTTAAATTAGGGATCCCGATAAATGGGGCATGACATGTGATATCGAGTTACACGGTATCCATGAGTATTTTCGCGGGTTGATGGGTGATCAACCGGTTGACAAAGGACCCCCAGTTTTTGGGGTGTCACAGCTTGGTATCAGAGCTTAGGTATACGATTTACCTAGGGCTTGATGGGCATGGGTCTAGATCATTGCATTCATTGTGCATTTCATGTTATGTGTTTTAAGTGCTACATGTTATGTGCTATGTGATATGAGAATTATATGCATGGTGAATTTATAGAAATGGACACACTAGGGTTAGAAAACATAACCTTAGGGGTTGGAAAACAAATGAACGGGGTGGTTTACGGGGTAGATGTCTACTAGTGGTTAGCATATGCTCTACTAGTTAGACAAGGAGGTAAATCTCAAAATTTGAACTTTGATTCCTATCTTAGGATACTAAGTAAATGCTCTGTTGCTATTTGACATGTGTGTAGATGGAAAATAGAGGAAGAGGACGCAGCCGAGGCTAAGGCGGTGGGCAGAACAACAACCAACCGCCACCAGCCTTTGACCATCAAGCCTTCCTGGAGGCTATTAGTACTGCGGCTGCTACCATTGCACAGGCTAGTGTTGCGGCTGCTACCATTGCACAGGCTAGAGCTACGACTGTTACCATCACACAAACGAGTGCAAATGTGGGCTAAGGAGGCTCAAGTAACCTCCAGAAGTTCAAGGCACACCAACCTCTGACCTTTCAGGGAGGGGCAGATCCTATGGTGGCTGACCATTGGTTCCGACAAGTCGACAAGATCTTAGGAGCTATGGAGATCACCTCTGATGCCATTAAGATAACACTAGCTACATTCCAGCTAAAGGGAGAATGCCAAGTGTGGTGGGATTGGGTAAAGGCCTCAAGGAACTTGGAGGCGACGACATGGAGTAAGTTCAAGGAGCTCTTCATGGACAAGTACTTCCTGACGGCCGCTCGACATGCAAAGGCTTGGGAGTTCTTAGACTTGAGGCAAGGAATGATGATGGTGGTGGAGTACGTCGATAAGTTTACCGAATTAGCCGAATTACGTGGCCACGGATATGGCCAAGGTGATGAAGTTTGAGGATGGTTTGAAATATCCATCCGGGGGAAAATTGTGGGCCTCCGCTTGCAATATTTGGACTTGATGGTCAAGACAGCTATGGCCATTGAGAGAAAGATTGATGGTGCAAGGAGCATCCGGGAGTTGGGTGCTAAGGATAAGAAGAAGGAGGGTCAATCCTCTTCTTCTAGCTCAGGAAAGAGGCAGAGGACTTTTCCTCCGCAAGGACAGGGCTATGGCTATCAGGGCCAAGGCCAAGGTCAATCCTCCCAGGATGGGAGAAATCAAAGGACTACCTACTAGGCAGGTTAGAGGAAATGTTTCCATTGCCACCAGCGGTCACATAAAGCGGGATTGCCCTTAGAGACAGGGATCCCAAAGTTATGGGACGTCTCAATCCCAGTCATCGGTGGGGCAGCCACAGACACACTTTGGTCCTCCCTACCCCACCATGGGCTAGGGAAGTCAGTACCAGTCCTAGTCCTAGGGTGCTACTTAGGCCCCTACTATTTCACGAGCGGGGACTCCTCAATCAGGCCAGATAGGCCAAGGCATGGGTTGAGGCCGAGGACAGGATTCATAGGCCAGGACTTCAGGGACCCAGGGGTGTGTCTACGCCATTATGCCTCAAACTGAGCAAGTAGATTAGTCAGTCATTCAGGGTACATTTCTATTCTCTCGCTTATGGGCAAGGGTATTATTTGACTCTGGTGCATCTCATTCTTTTATTGCTACATCATGTGTGAAAGACTTGGGCTTAGAGGTTGAAACCTTGGAAGAGCCATTGCATGTGAGTTCTCCCCTAGGAACTAGGGTGCAAGTTGATAAGATATGTCGGGGTTGTGAGCTAGAGATCTTGGAGATTCTATTCACCGTGGACCTTAGGGTCATGGACATGTCAAAATTTGATGTTATCCTCAAGATAGATTGGTTGGCGGCATTTCGAGTCGTCATTGATTGTGATCGTAAGAAAGTCACAGCCTACACCCCGGAAGGTATTTGTTTCAAGTTCCAGGGGGAAAAGCATGACGTTTTACCCTAAGTAGTGTACGAATCTGGTTGACGCGGGCAGTTGATGGATTGGTTAGTAAGCCTTACCTTGGAGGATGAGGCGAGACAAGAGTTGGGTCTACCTCGGGTTTGTGAGTATGAGGATATTTTTCTGGATGAACTACTGGAATTGCCTCCCCATAGGGATGTCGATTTTACCATCGAGTTGCATCCGGGTACATCTTCCATTTCTATGACTCCACATAGGATGGCGCCAGCTAAGTTGCAAGAACTCAAAGTCCAATTGCAAGAATTGTTGGACAAAGGCTTTATTAGACCGAGTACTTCACCTTGGGGTGCTCCAGTGTTGTTTGCCAAGAAGAAGGACAAGACCCTTCGACTATGCATAGACTACCGGTAATTAAATAGGGTTAGTATCAAGAATAGGTACCCTTTGCTGAGGATTAATGATTTGTTTGATCAACTGAGAGGGGCACGGGTCTACTCCTAGATAGATCTCTGCCCGGGTTACCATCAGTTAAGGGTTAGGGAAACGAATATCCCTAAGACAGTGTTTAGGACACGGTATGGGCATTTTGAGTTTACTGTCATGCCATTCGGATTGACGAATGCCCCAGCGGCATTCATGGATCTCATTCATAGGGTGTTCTAACCCTACCTAGATCAGTTTGTCATTTTTTTGTTAACGACATCTTGGTATACTCCAAGTCTGAGGAGGAGCATGAGAGTCACTTAAGGATTGTTCTCCAGGTCTTGAGAGACCATCAGTTGTATGCCAAGTTCAATAAGTATGAATTTAAGCTTACAGAGCTGAAATTTTTGGGACACATGGTGTTGGCTTCGGGTGTGTCAGTTAATCCTGAGAAGGTTAAAGCAGTTATGAGTTTGGAGAGGCCGAAGTCGGTCTTCAAGATACATAGTTTCTTGGGATTGGCGGGGTATTACAGGAGGTTAATTGAGGACTTCTCTCGACTAGCTGCACCTATGACGAGATTGACCCGGAAGGAGGTCAAGTTTCAGTGGGATGATTCATGTGAGAAGGCATTCCAAGACTTGAAAAGAAGGCTTCTTCAGCTCCTATTTTGATAGTTCCAGAGAGGGGACAGAGTTACACAGTGTATTGTGATGCCTCCAAGGACGGACTTGGTTGTGTTTTGATGCAGTTCGAGAGGATGGTGGTTTATGGTTCTTGGCAGTTAAAGAATCACGAGTAGAACTATCCCACTCATGACATGGAGTTAGTGGCCATAGTCTTTGCCTTAAAGACTTGGCGCCATTATCCATACGGTGAGTAGTTCGAGGTGTTTTCGGACCATAAAAGTCTAAAGTATATCTTTACACAGCGGGACCTCAACATGAGGCAACGCAGGTGGATGGAGTATCTGGAGGACTATGACTTTACTTTGCATTACCATCCCGGTAAGGCAAATGTGGTGGCTGATGCACTCAGCCGGAAGTCACGGTGAGTCTTGGCTAGTGTGGCTTCCCCGGAGTGGTGGATGCTCGAGACTATGGGATAGTTCGGGCTGCGATACATGGGTTAGGCTAAGGACATTTTGGAGAGTTTGGTGGCTATGTCTTCCCTACTAAGCAGAGTGATCGAGTCCCAGGGACATGATACAGAGATTTTATCCATCAGGGATCGGGTACTGTCAAGTACAGGTGACGAGGCCTAGGCCATTCATACAGATGGTAGTCTTCAGTTTAGGGGTCGGATTGTGGTTCCCCAGTCTGCGAAGCTAAGAGAAGAGATCCTTAGAGAGTTTCATTGCTCCTGTTTTGCTGTGCATCCAGGTGGCACAAAGATGTATCATGATCTTCGTCGCCAGTATTATTGGAGTGGAATGAAGGAACATGTTGGAAATTTTGTCAAATGATGTCTTACGTGTCACTAGATCAAGGCAGAACACTTGAGACCAACAGTGTTATTCCAGCCTTTGGAGGTAGTTGAGTGGAAGTGGGAGCATATCACGATGGATTTTGTGACCCACTTGCCACGGACATTGCGGGGGCATGACGCAGTATGAGTGATAGTGGACAGGCTTGCAAAGTTGGCACATTTTTTGGCTGTGCGGATGACCTTCACACTAGAGGAATTCTACAGGTTGTATATACGGGAGGTTATCTAGCTGCATGGGGTACCTGTATCTATAGTATCGGATCGGGATCCTAGGTTTACAGCTCATTTTTGGTAAAGTTTACAGCGAGCCATGAGGACACAGTTGATGATGAGCACTGCCTTTCATCCCCAGAAGGATGGTCAGTCAGAGAGGACCATCCAAACTTTAGAGGACATGCTACGGGCATGCATCCTAGATCTCAAGGGTATCTGGGAAGAACACTTACCCTTGGTGGAGTTCGCCTATAACAATAGTTATCAGGCGAGCATATAGATGGCACCCAATGAGGCATTATATGGAAGGCCTTGTCGTTCTCTGATTTACTGGACAGAGTTAGGAGAGAGATCCTCTACGAGTCCAGAATTGATTAGAGACACCTTGGAGAAGGTAGACTTGATACGGAAGCGTCTTCTCACAGCTCAGAGCCGACAAAAGAGCTACGCCGACAGACGGCGGTGACCTCTGGAGTTTAAGGTGGCAGATCACGTCTTCTTGAAGGTGATGCCTAAGAGATGAGTGGTCAGGTTTGGCAAACGGGAAAAGTTGTCGCCGAGTTATATTGAGCCCTTTGAAGTACTTGAGAGGGTTGGTACAGTTGCTTACCGGTTGGCGTTACCGTCAAATCTATCAGGTGTTCATGTGGTATTCCATGTCTCCATGCTTCAGAAATACACCCTAGATTTGACTCATGTGGTGGGTTGGGGCGAGCTTGTTGTTGATGCCGATGGAACCTTCGAGGAGGGACTGGTGTGTACCATAGATAGCCGGGAGCAGATTTTGCGAGATAAGACCGTGAGGCTATTAAAGGTGTTGTGGCAGCACTGAGGAGTGGAGGAGGCGATATGGGAGCACGAGGATACTATACGTACCAGTTATCCTTTCTTATTCGAGGATGGAGGTACATTCGTATAGTCATTTAATACTATATGATTGTTGCATATGCATGTGGTTGAATGCACATGTGTATGTGTGAATTTCGGGAAAGAAATTCTTTTACAGGGGGAAGAATGTAAAACTCGAAAAAATTTGAACTTTTTATGAAAAAGGGCAAAACGGTAATTTGCCACTATAGTGCGAGTTGAAAACTTGTATAATTCTAGCGCTTAGATGATGAAACAGAACTCACCATTGAATTCGTCTCATGAAATCTAGTTACCTAAGTAAATTTTATCGAATTTAGAGATAGTCAGACTTTTCACGTTTTACGAGGTGGTCGGGTCTCAGGTGACCCCAAAAATAAATTTTTTATTAAAATTTTGAAATTTAGAAAATAATTTAAATAAATTTTATGTAAAATATTTTGAGCTTAAACCGGTACGAAATTTAATCATTTCGGGGCAAAAATGGACCCGGGAAAAAGGGGGGATGTGTGGCGTGACTTGGGCCAAGCATTAAAATGTATAAATAGGAGTCAAAATCTGATTTTTGGGATATTTCTCTGTTGGGTTCTCTGCTGGTCTAAATGTTGGAAGGAGAAGAAGAAAAACAACATTTTCTACCTTCCTCCATTTGATTCACGGAGTTTCGTCAGTCGGAATCAGTTGGACCAAGAGTTAAAGTTGATCACCTTAACGAGGCTACGTCTACGTACTAAGAACGAAGGATTTCACAGAAGATCCAAAGAAAAGATTTTGGAGAAATCAAGAACTTTGAGCTTAGGAAGTGTTCTTGAGGCTTTCTACACTTAACACCAAAAGATGAAGACTTTCTACACTCATCTTACGCTTCAAAAGGTAGGGTTCCTTCTACTTTGGCTTATTTTCTAACCTAGGGGTTTATGTGTTATGGGTTAGGTAGATAGAACCATATATGTCACTTTCCTCTTGTTATGGAAGTGAGGAATTGGGTATAGAACTAGCTTAGACCAACTTCTAGCTTAAATTTGATATGCGGAAGCTATTGGTGTAAACTCTTGGAAATTGGGTTTATGTGGGCTATTTTGTGTATTTTAAAACTTTCCTACTATATAGTTGGTTTAATAGAAATGGGTAGGTATATGGAACTATGTATTTCACTTGCCTATGGTTATGGAGTAGGTGTAAAAATTATTTAATCAATTGCTAGTTTGAAATTGATATGTTAGGTTCCATGTGAAAATTCTTGGAACTTGATATTGTTGGGCATGGTGTGTGTTGCCATTGTGCCTTGTGAATGATGTGGGCAAAATTTTTGTGATACCATGAATTGTTTGCCTTGAAGGTGTTTTGCTAAATGCCTATGTGGAATCAAGTTTATTATGGCATGAGTTTTGTATAACATGCTTGTGAATTTTTGTTGAGGATGAATGAGTTGAGATATGTTGTTACTACATTAACATCATGATAATTTATGGTAATTATATGCAATTGATAAATTGTCATGACATATGTTGAAACATGTGGTTAAATTAGCTCATTTGGCATTCATTGTATTTTGAGCATGAAATTGACATCGCATTAGGTGGATGTGTGTACATGCTGTGATCAAACACTATACTTGGTGATTGATGGGTGGGCTCAGGAAAATTGGGTTAAAAATCTGACTGAGTCGCATGGTTGCATGAATATGGGGTTGGGGTTAGCAAGAAGGGCTAGAAAATCTCTCGGGTGAGAGACCTAGTGAATTGGATACGCACTCTAGTGGTATAAGAGTCCATAAAGTGTGTCGGTGTACGCGAAACCGTTGGTGGAAGTCTATGAATTCCGTGTCGGTTGGGTGTCATTGGTGTAAGTCCATAAATACTCACCCCACGAAAGACCCGGAGATTTTAAAATGATCATTGGATGAAATTCATAAATGACAGATTTTCTATACATTGGCATTTGCATTGTGGTCCGGGAGTCGGTGAGGGCTCAAGTTAAAGTGCATGAGTGAGTACCATCTCATATCATGACATGACATGGTAGAATTTCCATCTAAATTTATATGTTCTTATATGGAATGGATTGTGGTTGTTAAATGTTGCATGTAAACATTGCATATGCACTTTGGTTGGGGAGTAGCCTCTGTAGGAAATACTCTACTGGGCATAGCTCACCCTATACGGGAACACATTTCAGGTGCGGGATATACCCCGGTGGATGGCTCTCATTCGAGGTCTCAAAGATGAAGAAAATCCAAGTTGTGGCTTTTGAACCGAGTTTTTGTAAAACTATTGTTAAATTATGATTTTTGACATGTAATTATTTGGAATTATTTGCAATGGAACTTGTATATATAGAGTTTTATTGTGAAAAACTATGTTTTTGTAAAATATTCACTAAGTTAGTTTTTGGACTATTTTAATGAAATCTTGCATGCTATTATATGAGTATGGATAAATGGACCCGGTGTGGTCAACGATGTATATTGGACCTCGGATGAGTCATGTGATTGTGTGGTGCACAAGTTGTGTTTTGAGTAGAGCTCTCCTTACAAAGGAGACTCTGCCCAAATTTTGTTAAATTAGAGATCCCGATAAATGGGGCATGACGTGTGATATCAAGTTACACGGTATCTATGAGTATTTCCACGGGTTGATTGGTGATTAACGAGTTGACAAAAGACCCCCGATTTTTTAGGGTGTCACAATATGCATATATACTCCCTAGTTTATATATGTATATACATGTACTCCTTTCACATATTTGTTATATACATATATATATATATACACACACTTCTATGTACATACCCACTTTTTTCTTGTATGCATGTTTATACATAGACACACACACATATATATATCCAAAAATATTGATAAACCATTAAATTGATATTTCGGACTACTAAACACTCCTTGTACATACACACACACACATACACTTCCATGTACAAGCCCACGTTTTTCTTGTATGCGTATTTATACATAGACACACACACACAGACACACACCAACACACACACACACAAACTCACACACACACATATATATATCCAAAAATATTGATAAACCATTAACTTCGTATTTCGAACCCCTAACCACTCCTTGTACATACTAACACATTTTATTTTTAAAGCAATAAATTGATGGCACATGCTTGTCACCCGATTAATTCCACATGCGCTAACGTACATAAAATAATAAAGTCATATCATATGTTAACTTTCGTATTTAACTTTTGGCACTTTTAATAAAATAATTTCTCCTATAATCATTCTTTATAAAATTATCTCTGACTATTAAAATATTCATCATTTAGGTTCAGGTCTCATATCATCAACCGTAATTAATTACTGATTGTCAATCCTACGCATGCATGTCACATGTGAATATGTGTATTACATATATTATATGTTTGTCATTCATTTTCAGGTCTTATAATTTTTCCCTCCTTAGAAAGTTCGTCCTCGAAATTTGACTAACCAATCTAAAACAAGTGAAGATATTTCTTTGTGTTTTCAACTATTTCAATTTTAAATCTAATGACTAAAATAAGTACTTACATCTAAATCCCGACACAAAATAAAATGCTTAATTAGTTTGTTCGGGTCTCACATAATCAATATCATTAAATTGAAATGCATATGCTTGAAGAATAAATGACACACAATTGGAATCAAAAGACTTTAGGTATATATATCTGTTTTGTATATTGGGTACAAAAGAACAAGTGTAGTAGTCTCTACCTATTGACTCTTCTATTGGCTACTACTACCCAAAATAAAATTCCACAGATTCTACTAAACTATTAAAAAGAAGAAAAAACTAAAGAGATAGAAAAGTAGGAAGAAATAGAAAGAGTGGGTCTATCAGTCAGATGCATTTCCCTCATCATCACTCTCATTCTTTCCCTCCTCCTCTCAGGACTTCTCCTCAATAGTGCTCTCCATAGCCATATTGAGAGGTGTAATAGAAATAGGAGTGGAACGCGATCCATGAGTAGGAGTAGAAGTGGGTGCTGTCATCTCCTCTGGAATCGCCTCTCCAAGGAAAGCAAGCTCAAACAACCTCCTCAACATCCCCACACACAAGTCCACCTTGGACTCAACTCTCTCTAGATCTCTCCTAGTAGTCCTCCCCCCACTCTCTATACCACCAAGTCGCTCCTCCAACTTGCTCATCCTTTGATTCACAATGGCATGAGAGGTCGATGCAATCTTTGTAGCAGCTTTAGTCATAGTAGAAGGAATGGTTGTACTCTTGCCTTTTTGAACCACTAACCCTCGACATAGTCGAGCTCTTCCTCTCCCTCACTCTACCTATGGACCGAAACAATAGAGGACTCATAATGTGGGATGCCAATCTCTTCACACCAACCTTTAAACAAAGTTGGGTGATCATATTACCAAAGGGCATGTTCCCCTTTGGCCTACGTGTGGTGTAGTAATCTCTCAACATGACCCAAATCATCAAGGCTACATTGATCCTCAAACCTGACAAGAACTCATAACATAGCACAATCTTCTATATCCTTGGTTGTTTCTCTGGGCCCTTAGGGTACACATTATGATGGAGAATCTTGTTCAGCAACATATAATCCCAATACAAATGACCATGCAAAAATTTCCCCTTGAAGTTCATAGGATGATTGTACATTTCTGGCACATACTCTAAGGCATCCTTGGTAGCAAAAGTGATGTGGGGATAATCAATCTCAATGGGCTTCGACCTCATATAGCTTAGCTATTCAGCTATAGAGGCTGTGGTAAAATCAATCACCTTCGGCCAGACCTTAGCCCTTATCAATAACAAATCTGTGTCAACCAAACTCAACCCCAAATAAAATTCATGGCATAGAGCTAAATATAGCCTTCAACAGGCTTAAAGAAAAATCAAGTCCTCGATCAACGAGTACTCAAACTACTGGAGTCTTACCTAAGTTATAGACATCCACCATTCACTCACACATTACCCCCTATTTTCTATAGGCACCTTGTACCCGGGCTTCTTAAGGTTATTTGCTTTCTTCACCATAGAAGGTGCCTCATCCTCTTCAAAACCAAACTGAACCACCATTTTCCTTTTCCCTTTCTAATTTGTAGAAGCCCTAGTGGATGAAGAACCCACATCCTTAGCCACTGGTGTACTCTTGGCCTGAGGGGTCCTCTGACCACCCAACATTCTAGCCATACCCACCAAAATTAGAGGCACCACGGAAATGGAGAGAACCCATGCTAGGACTGTAAACTCAAAGCTTCATTAGAGGGGAGAGTTGGAGACAAAAATTTCCTTGGAACCATTTTTAAAAACTAAGAACAAAGGTGGATTTCAAGAGTGATTGAGGAGATTAAGGGTTTAGGGATTTTCTTTAGGGATTTTTAGAAGGTAGAGAGAGAGTTGAGAGGGATAGATCTTAAACTTTGAAAGTATTGAAATGTTTTCCTACCAATAGAACCCTTATATATATTTTTTTCAGTCTGAACAGGAACTTACCAGTAGGAAGCACTTTTCAACCTACCAATAGCTAACTCAGAATTTCAAAAGTTTTCTATTTTTTTTTTCTTTTTTCCAAAAATAATTTAAAACAATACTAATTAACCCTAAATTCTAGAACTCAAAATATACCCAAATTAGAGTCTTAATCCTATTCCAATGTACCACAAATTTCCAAGTATGTGCAAAGCAATTTATGATACAACACAACAAATACAATGCTAAGCAACTTAGAGAATAATAAAAAATCTAATTAAATGAAAAATTAATTGCAAAACTAGAAATACAAAACCATTTTCTTAAGTAACACGAATGCATTTAGTCTATCCACTAAGCCTTTAAACCCTTAAGTTACCCCAGTAAACGAGTGATGTCTCGTGAAGGTTTCTAGAAAAGATATCTACAAACTTCTCTTTGTCTAATTCCCAACTTATTATTTCTCAATTATTGTGAGATCAAAGATATATCATGTCTCCTCAAACTAATTAGCACATAAGTCCCCTAAAGGCTTCAAGGCTATGCAAAAATATTCACCATCATGTTAGTACTCAAAACCCGCGTGTGCGTGTGATATGATCACGCAACTCAAAAGATCCATCAACCCAAATTCATATGCCTATTAGCTATCCAAAGCTAGTTTCAATGCCAAAACTCACTAAGGCTTCTACACTCAGAAAAGAAATTCTCTGATTGTCAATGACTAATACCCTCTTATGTATATGTGAGGATCGAATTTATGTAAGTAAGACAATGTTTACTCCCATATTTCTCAAGAGTTGAAGTTCATAATTTCAATGAACAAACTTGGCATAATCTCATGAAATGAATATTAAAAGACATACAAGTAATGTAGTTGGTATATCTCCTAGAAATCAAAGCTTGCATAGTTAACCATACCTTATGAATCAAATAGGACTTCTATAGTTATAATGGGGACTTCGGTGAAGGTTTAAGAAATTATGGATTTAAGGATTCAAAACAAGTTATCCCATAAACAACTTTCATGTTCTCATTCAATGAACACTTCTTTGTATACAACATGAAAAATCATATTCCTCATTCATTCTTCACTAGCCTTTGGCTCTTTTCATTCATTCATTTTTTTCTTTTTTCTTTTTTTTTTAGAATTTTTTTCTCTTTCATTTCTAATCATCTCTTTTTTTCCTTCTTTCTTTCTTTTACCACAATTCCTCACTTATACCAAAGAACAAATTTAGGGATAACCAAGGTAGGGTATATACTTACATGCTTGGCTCAACTATTAATTGAGGTAAAGAAACAAATATCCATCATGGCTCAATCAAGGATACTAGAGATAATGAAATGAAAGAGTAGGTTTAAGGCTCAAATAAAATTCTAAGATGGCCTACAATCATCTTCATAACGAGATATAACCAACTAATTACTCTTATGCTTCGAACCAACACTTGAGTAATGAGATTATTGAAGAATAATGAATTTGAAATGAATATCATAAGAGTAAATGTATTATAACCATCCAAGAATGATAAGCACAAAACTCACAGGGTTTATGCATGCATCTCTACTATGGATATAAAATTTTTTCAAAACATGAACCTAGCCTCATAAATCTCAACAAACATCGCATGCTCATTATGAATGAAGTTTGAGTTTCTACATACCAACATGACCATGATTTTCAAGCATAGACTACAAGTCTCCAAAGTAGAATATGTAACCAATTTTAGTATCACACAATATATCTAACTCTCATAGTTCTTAAGAAACAACAAGTATCATTCAAATAGACATTTTTTTCAAAATGTTTTTCACTATGTACAACTAACTACTACACCTTAAATAAAATAAAACAAATAGGAGCAACACAATAGTGTAACCTCACCCCCCCCCCCCCCCCCCCCCCACACCCACAT
>CAUOFW020000002.1:2040082-2069660 GCA_963454935.2 Ilex paraguariensis
CCCCCCCCCCCCCCCCCCCAATAACTTAAAATTTGCATTTTCCTTAATGCAATGATAAAAACTAAAAGTAAAAGTAAGGGAAAGAGAACACCTGAGCACTGCACCTAACTACACTAACTACAAAACAATAAAATAACAAATTAGCATAAAATAGGATAACAAAACTAATTAAACCAAAAATAAGAAGTTAACTAACAAATCTAATATACAAAATGAAACAGTTTATTCAAATAGTTCAACCAGGATTCAATTGCCCAATACCTGACTTCTCTTGGGATTCCTTCTCCAAAGAATAATTCTTGTTGGAGGTTCCTCTCCACATCTTATAACTCGTGCGAGTTGTTTAACAAATCAGTATAAAAGACAGGCTCACAGTTATTAACCTCACCTTTAGAATAGATTAGGTAATTGAAGAGGATCAGAATACATAGAAGTTTCAATCTTCTCCTCTACACACTCATCTACCAAGTCTATATCACAAAATTCTCCTTCACTACCCGGTTGCTTTGCCACACAAAAATTATTGAATTCAATAGTCATATTCCCAATAGAGCATTTCATCATACTATTTCTAAAATTTATTAATGCATTGGATGTTGCAAGGAATTGGCGCCCTAAAAGGATGGGAATCTATGCAACTAGGTTAGTAACAGGGGCAGTGTACAGTATTATAAAAATGATAGGAAAGTAAAACCTATCTACCTGAACTAAGACATCCTCTATCACCTCCCTCGGTACTTTTACACTCTGGTCTACCAACTGAAGAGTAATTGAAGTGGGTTTCAATTCTTCCAAGCCAAACTACTTATAGACTGAGTAAGGTAATAAATTCACCCTCACATTGAAGTGTAACAGTACTTGTTCGACCCGACACCCCAGTGGTAATTACAATGGTGGGATATTCGGGCGCATTGTACTTAGGTGGGGGTGTTAGTTCAGAGAATGGTACTGATCTGCTCTATCAAAAATACCTTTTTTTGAACATTCAACTTCCTCTTGACAGTCACAAATCCTTTAAAAACTTAGCATATAAAGGCACTTATCAAATTCCATCAAAAAAAGCAATATTAATTTTGACTTGCTTAAATAAATCAAGAATTTCAATCTGATTGGCTTGTTTTGTAGGCATTTTCAACTAGTGAGTATAGGGAGAAGGAATATGACCTGCAACCTCTTTAGACTCAACAACCTCGGGCAACTCAATTGACTCTCTATCCATGGTGTTACCTTGAGTCTCTTTTTTTTGTAGGCTTAGAGACCTTGGGTGGGATAGTTTTGTCCACTACTCCTCACTAGGTGTGACATTCAGAATCTCAATCCCATTTGACCCTTGTGATTTTCTTGGAGTTGAGCAGGAAATTTTCCCTTTTCCTACTTCATCACCCCTATATTGTGGTCAACTTGGTCATTTGAGATTGGATATCATTCAAAGCTTGGTTGTTTTGATTGTTGATGGTGGTCTAGCTTTAAATGAATTGGTAGAAAATATCCTCGATGTTTCTCTTGTGTGGAGACTGATATGGAGGAACACTAGCTTGCCCTTGGGGGACAAACCTATGTGGATTCAAGTTCTGAACAAACCCTTGTCATGGTGGTTGCAAAGACTGATTGGTAGAAGACTGCACAGGACCAGTATGGGTTCTGAACAAACCCTTGTGGTGGTAGGTGCAAAGACTGATTGGTAAAAGACTTCACAGGACTAGTAACAGACAGAACTGGAGGGGTATATGGCATATAGGTAGTAGGATTGAGCAACGGTGTTGTTTTTCCAACTAAAGTTTGAGTGGCTACGCTAACCTTGATTTTATATATTGGAGTAAGGAGAATTTTTTTGCCTAGTCTGATTAAAGGAATTCACTACTCATGGAGAACCTCTTTACAAACTAGTAAAGTTGGGCAATCCTTCATGGAATGCTCAACCGATTAACATAAAGAGCTAGGATCCTCCTGAGACACACTTACCACCTCATTCACCTTCTTAACCTCTAAGTTTTTCAACTTTCCTCGAAAGATGAGCAATCTTAGCAAAAAAATCATCTTGCTCTCTCAAAGCATATTTTTTATCCCCAAAAGACTAGGATGGATTAGACTATTTTGATCGATCAACGGGATTAGAAATATCCAAAGATTGGGCATTCTCTGCTAAACTATCTAAATTGTCTAATGCCTCTTCAGGCTCTTTACTCAGAAATTTGTCATTACACATCATATCAATGAATTGGCAATGAGTTGGTGTGATTCATTCGTAAAAGAAATTCACCAACTGTCATGGTTCAAAGCCATGATGCGGTGCAACATTTAAGAGATCTTTGAATATTTTCCAGCAGTCATAGAATTGTTCATTGGATTTCATTCTCGCTACTTTCTCATACATGTTCTACCCTAGGAATGTTCCTACTACCTCCTCAAATTCCTTGATAAGGAGATAGGGGTTTTCCCTATCCACACCATGAAATTGGGGAAGCAATTGAGCACACCTAGTTTTACAATGAAAGTTTGTTCTTGCACAGGCAAAATTATGCACGAAGGAGTGGAAGAACATGTGGGTTGAAGATAATCCCTCATTGTCCTCATATATGGAGCCAGTGGGAGATTATTTCCAGCATTCCCGTTGATGAGTGCGTAATATTGCATATTTAATGACCTCATTACATTTTAAGCTTATTTTTGCAATGGATTATTGGGAGTTAGTTTAAATTGGAGATTAATGGAGAAATGTATGATTGCAGGTGATCGGATTGTAAATATGGGGTTTTAATCACTTTGCCATGTATTGGGGACAATGGGCAAGAAGGGAACTCAAGAAAGAAGGGCTAGGGAGTGTGGAATGCAAAAAATTCAAAGAAAGTATAGAGGTACCCGTACCTAATCACTTAGTACCAGTACCTAAGCTCACTAGAAGATAATTACTAGTACCTGGGACCCTAGGTACCGGTACTTGGGACTGTAACTAAGCGTTTTCAAAATTTAAGAAATAAAGGAGGTACTGGTACCTTCATCACTTGGTACAGGTACCTGAGCCCATTGCTAGTAGAGTATAGGTACCTCTGTTAGTAGTATGCTCTAAGACCAATCATATAGATAATGTTTTAGGGTTGTACTAGCAACATTCATTACTTAATTAAATAAAATGGCAAGTTTATTTATCATGTTTCTACTTTATTTCATTTTAGTATACATGATATAGTCCATAGAGTATAAGTTAAGAAGATAGTTTCTCAAGGTGTTGAGAAGAGGAGACCTATACTTCTTAGTACTTAACTCTTAAATGTTCCTAGTCATAGGATTATTATTTGCGCACTACGTAATCTGGATAGACTAGCACACACTATGTTTACTCATATTTGATATGAGGTGACTTGTCCGAGTCACTAGTGTTGGGACACTTAAGCAAGTGTGTGGGTGCTTGTTAGAGAACAAGTACACTGAACGTGACCATTGACTAACGTAAGATTTTTCATATGGAGTTTTACATGTCTATTAATGTTAAATCCTAAAGTTATAGTTATGCAACTGATCCTTAGACTTGAGACACCATGGTTGTCTTGTGCATGAACTTCTATTCTTTAACTATACAACATATTCATATACTAACCATGTAACTTGGATATGTATTGTTGGACGTAGTTAGGCATGCATGAAGACTTATGAGTGTACAAAATAGAATCTATCATCCTTAGTAATTAAAGGGAGAATGTCCTATGTGATCTTCTGGGATATGACTCAAAGAGTCCTTGGACAAGGCAGAATGACAATTAGAAAAGAATTTCTAATTGATCATTAAGAGTTATAGTCCTAAGATCGAACACATAAGATTGAATTAGGGGTTTGACAGTAATTCCATGCCCTTGGGACATTATGTGATAGAAGGATTGAATTGCATGACAACTATAGACTGAATGGGTTCTTTACCTACTTCGTGCTATCCGGAGGTTGATCATGATATGCTACTAGGTGTCACTCATGATTAGTAGAAGCTCAAAAACTGAAATTAATATAAATATATTAATTTTTCTTCGTAAAGGGAGAATTAGAAGAGTTCTAATTCAAGCTAAATTAGAAAGAGTTCTAATTTGAGATGCAACTTGTAGTTAGTATCGAATGCCAACAACCGGGTATGCTTGAACCTATGGGGTCACACACAATAGAATTGATTGGAAACTAAAGGATAAAAGAGAGACAACCAATTAAGAGTTAATTGGGGTGAAAACCTAATTAAGAGTTAATTAGGGACTTTATTATAATTCATGTTAATAAAGGGGTTATATGTAATTATGAGATAATTACAACTTGACCCAAACTAGGATTAGAGCCTTTAAAGCTCTATAAATACCTTTATGTAGGAGGTGGATTAAAAAAAAGATATATAGAAATAACAACTCTCTTGTTAACACAAGAAGAACCACTCCTCACTTTCTCTCTCTACTAGTTTTATCAATGGTTGAAGTAGATCCTTCAAGTTTGTCAATTCATGTGGATACTGATAGAGGCCAAATGTTTGTGAGGCTTGGGATAAAGATCAAATTCAGATTTAAAGTTTTTGAGAATGCTTGAAGATTGTTAAAGGCACGCTTCAAGAGGTAACCCTTAATCTTCTCTATAGATCTAAGGTTTCTCAGCTTGAATTAAACATGAATAGATCTTAGTATGAAGAATCAAATTATTATTTTTTTTTAAATTCCACTGCATTTATTATATGATTCCTTTCAACCTCATCACTTGGTACCGATACCTAAAACCCAGAATTCCCAGATCACTTCTCCACGATCTCATTAGCTATAAGGGCCCTGCTTAAGATGTCTAATACATGTGTTTGACTTTGCCAACACTCCACCATGATTCCCTAACCTCTACAATCATCCTCTAGCATGAAGGAATGGAGGGATAATGATGAGATAAAAGGAGAAGGAGAGTGGTTGGAAAAGGCTAGGAGGCTTATACCTTGGCTTACGTTGGAAGAATTTTTGGACAAACTCTATCCATGCAAGCATTCTCAGCACACTTTAGCGGAGAGAGAAAGGGATGGACGAGATTATTAAATATTATTCACCATTACATTCAAATTTAGAAAAAGAAGCTCTAAGGAATAAGAAGATAGTTTTACAGAGAGAAAGTTTGGGTTTTTGTATTTTCTTCCTCATTTTCATCCTTGTAAGTTTCTAAGGCTTGTAATCTTCATTTCTAAACTAGATATAATTTCAATTTCCAAGTATGAATGCATTTTGTTAGAGTATCACCAAAACAATCATTTTGGGGGAAACTCCATTTTCAATATTTGAGCTGTCAAGCTTTAAGTTCTATGTTATTGGTGTTTGATTAAAGCTTCAAGTTTGTTATCTTTTTCCTTTGGTTAGTTTAAGTTAGTATTTATTTCCTTTGAAATGATTTCCATGTTCTTTAGTATTTTCATTCCATTTATGGTCGGCTAAAATATTAGTTGGCGAAATCCATGGAAGAATTTTCATCCAGGTATGGAAAAATCAATCCTCACACACATTGCCTTGTAGTGTAGTGTGTTGAATTTGACTATGTAGATTGCAATGTACATATTTGTACACATTTGATGCACCATAGACTTGTCACAAGGCATGTTTATTGTCCCTTCAAACATAAACGAATCAATCTTCCTTAGAATCAATTTTAAAACCAATACACACATTTTGTAACTCTAGAATTTTAATTCCTACCTTCCGATTAAACAAAAACACTTTTGAGTTCAATTGAGTTATAAGTGTGATTGATTAACCACACCTGGAGGAAAGAATTTCAAGGATTAGCCAACCCCTTTCACTGATAGATTTTTAACTCAGAATCTCATGATTCACCAACATTTTCAAAGAACAAATTTTCATTTTTATTTTCAAAATCACTTTCGAAACAGTTGATCTTGACCTTCCCTGAGGAGATGACCTCAGAACTTTTTCCAATTTAATACACGATAAGCCTCCTTGTGCTTGGGGGGCAAATTTTTGTCACCTTGATTTAAGGGTACACCACTTTTGGCACTGACATACATTCCGACATAACCCTCAAACAACACCCCCCATAGAGGTAGGAAAGTTTAGACGTAAGAGAAAGAAATCAAGCACCCGTTATTAGGAATAGGTGGAATAATGGGAAAGTTATATCCCTAATGACCCACGTTATGTGGTTCTCATTGTTAATCAGTCCATTTCAGTGGGTGTGGGGTCAAGTCTTACAAGTATATTATGAAGTGTATCCCTTACCCACTTGTAAAAGAAAAGTAAACACCTAAAAATAGATTATGCACAGAAACTAAGAAGGATAAAAAAATTAAAGATAAATTATAGCAAAGAATGCACTTGAGCCCGTGATGTTAATCACGAGACTTGCCTTAGTGACCTTCGAATCACCTCTTTAAACACCTCTCGCCTTCCCCAATAATGGCGCCAAAAATGCTTGCTCCTCAGAGTCTTATTCAATTAATAGGAACTCCCAAGCACAAAAGGGGGTATCATTTGTAACTTGGTCGATTATCAAGGTCGTCTCCTCAAGAAAGATGATTGGTTTAACTGATGATAAAACAAAAAGAAATAAAAGATCAGAATTTTGAGAGTATTTGAGAGTTGAAAACTAAATTAATTAAATAAATAACACTTAACTAAAAGAAATGGTTGATCGATAGAGATTACCGCATCGTGAATAGGTATTTTGACTCAAATTCTATAACTCACTTGAGCTTATGTTCAGGCTTCACCTAAGCAGTAAATATTCGTTAAGCACCCAATTTAATTAACAAATGTGTACCCAAATTAATTGAATTGATTAGTAGAATTAATTCAATTGGAGTGATTACAAGAATTACCCGTGCCAAGTCTTAGTTGGCAACGTGTAAGCAAGAAGATATACAAGTGAACATCTTCCCAATTAATCTATTCAATTACCCCAAATAACTTGAAAGTAGACTAGCCCTAGTTTTGAGTCAAAATCTCCAATTCACAAATGAGACTACTTCATCCAATCAAATTGGTGAACGACTACTCATGTACGAAAAAAAGTAAATTTAAAATGATTAAGGGAAGCATCATTGTAAATTAAAGCAAAAATGGAAGAATTGAAATTGCAAGTAATTCAATGGAAACAAATCGTTCGCAGAAAGTAAACAAACATAATTTGCTGTGTAGAAATTAAAGACTAAAATTTAAAGAGAGCTTCTAAAGTAAACAAAGAAGAAAAAACTAAAAGCAATAAGAAAATTAAAAACTCTAAGAGGAAGAAGAAGAACGGTGAATTAAACAATGGAATGAGATTCTTTTCTCTTTTGCTAGACTTGGGTATTTATAGGGATTCTTGTGCTAATTTATCTCGTTTTAAACCACCAATCATGGCCTTTAAAATAACTGTAAAACCCAGGTAAATTTGAACTTTTTCTGAAAAAAGGGTAAAATGGTAATTTGTCACTATAATGCGTATTTAAAATACTCATGTTCTAGACCTCGAATGAGGAAACGGAGTTCGCCGTTGGGTTTGTATCACAAAAGCTAGTCATCCTGTCAAATTTTTGCACGTCGTTCGAGGCGACTGCGTGACGAATGACATTTTAAAGGTCCCCAAAAATGTTTTTTATAAAGTTTCCTTAAAACTAAGTTAAAGTTCCAATAAAACATAATCTGGGACTTAACGAATTGTTTCGAGACGAAAAACGAACCCCAAAGTCAGAAATATGCGGTGCGATGCGGACCTCACATTCAGGACTATAAATATAGACTTAAAATCAGATTTCTTGAGAAAATATCTCATTCATTCAGCCCCCCTTTGGCCAACCATAGAGAGAGGAGAGAGAAGAGAGGAAAAAATAGTTCTTCAAGGCTTATTTCCTGGATCTTCGAAGTTTCGTCGCTCGGATTAACTCGAACCAAGAGTTTAAGTCGATCACTGCGACGAGGGCTACATCTACGTACCAAGAAAAGTGGATTTCACCGAAGATCCAAAGAAAATATTTTGGAGAAATCAAGTTCTTGGGCTATTGTTGGTGTTCTTGGAAGTTCTACGACTTCCTCCACGCTACAAGAGGTAGGGTTCTCTCCTACCTTAGTTTTATTCTTACCTTAAGTGGGCTTTTAGTGGCTGAAATTGGTTTATATGTGGGCTGTCCAAGGGCTGTCCAAATGGACTGTTAAGGGGCTGAATTTGGGCTGTTTTAGGGGGTTGTTTAGTGGCTGAATTGTGGGTTGTTTAGTGCCTAAATTGTGGGCTGTTTAGTGCCTAAATTGTGGACTGTTTTTGGACTGAAAGTGTGACTTTTTTTGGACTGAAATTGTGACTATTTTTGGACTGAAATTGTAAATGATTTTGGACGGAAAAGTGGACTGTTTTTGGATAGAAAAGTGGACTGTTTTTGGACTGAAAAGTGGACTGTTTTCGGACGGAAAAATGGACTGTTTTTGCGGACTGTTTTTAGGTCATTTTGTGCGCTATATGCAGGCTGTTATATGGTGGTTTATATGGGTTGTTTTGTGGCTTAGATAAGAGCTGTTATATGGGCTATTACATGGGCTGTTATGTGTTATATTATACCTTAATGATTAAGCGTGTTATTGGCATAGATTATGTAATAACATGCTTGTGAATTGTGTTGGATATGAATGTCAATACATGCTAGTTGATGTTTTGACATTGTGGGGAATTATGGCAAGCATATGCTTTAGATATCCAGTACCATGACATATGTTGAGATATGTGGTTGAAATGGGTCCATATGACATTCATAGCATGTTGGACATAATTGTTGTGTGCAATGGTTCATTACATTGCATATGCACGGAGACATCGCATATATTGGGTGTGAGTGCATTATGATATTAAACACCATTCTTGGTGATTGATATGTAGAATCGGTACGGTTGGATCGAAGATCCCATTGGGCCGCATGTTGCATGAAAAACTTGTGTTGGGTATAGTAAAAAGGGGTAGATCCCCCCCTCGGGTGCAAGACCCGGTGACTTGGTTATACACTCCCCTGTGGTGAAATTCTGAAAAAGTGTAGTACGGTATACGGAACCGACGATATGAAATCCAAAATTCGTTGCCCAACAAGACAAAAGATTTTGATTTATAAGAAAATACTCATTTAATGAGTACCATCCAATAATGATCTAATTTATAAAACGCATGATTTTTTATTCAAAGCGATCATTGAATGTATTTCCGTCAAAGAAGGGTCATTACACATTGTCATTGCATTGTGTTGTGAAAGTCGATGAGGACTTGGGTTTAAGTGCATGAGTGAGTATCATCTCATTTCATGGCATGACATGGTTGCATTCTAACATTGAATGCATATTCTTGTATGAATGGTTGTTAAATGTTGTTTACTGCGTATCCACATTGCATATGCATCTAAGGTGGGGAGTAGCCCTTGTAGAATATACTCTACTGGGCGTTGACTCACCCTATACGGGAAATATTTTAGGTGTGGGTTATGCACCGGCGGATGGTTGAAGAAAAGCCGACTTGTAGCTTTTAATCTTTTGTTTGTAAAATTAGACTTGTAATTTAATTTCGGCATGTAATGTATGTAAAGAATTGTAATTGAACTTTTATGGACTAATTTTAATATAGTCTTGCATGTTTTGTATGAGTATGGATAAATGGACCCGATGTGGTCTATATTTACTCATAAATGGACTCAATGTGGTCATTATTGAATATTGGACCGCGGATGGGTCATGTTATTATCTGATTACACAGGTTGTGTTTTGGATAGAGCTTCCCATACAAAGGGGACTCTACCCAAATTTTGTAAAATTATGGTTCCCCGTAAATGGGGCTTAATGGCGAGATATCGAATTACTCGGTATCCACGGGTATTCTGCGGGTTGATGGGTAATTAACAGACCACCGAATTTTGGGGCGTCACAATAACCCTTCAGATTGTCTTTCCAAATCTGTCCTCGCAATAGATTTGTAAGAACCTACTGGTAGGAAGTAGAAAATAACCTACCGGTAGGACTGTTCATTGCTTTCCTCCTACTGGTTGCTTTGCTTTTCTACTAGTAGGATGTTTTTCTGTCTTCAACCTACCGGTAGGACAATACTCATCTACCGGTAGGACAACTCTCTGGATTGCGCCTACTAGTAGAAGTGATGACCTATTGGTAGAACCACTTTTTGGCTTCCGTTGTCCTGGTACATAATCTACCAATAAGTGGTCTTTTCCTCAGTTTTGCTTGCAATGGCCTTCGATGCACTCCTAAACCTCTTAAACCATGCTCCAAGTCTTCCATGGCATTGAAACACATGTAATTCCTTTTTTTTACACTAATTCAATTGGAAACATCCAGAATCACTATAAAATACAAAACTTAACTAACAAAAGGAATTAAGTGACAAACATAACTAAGATGAGGTTATGAGGCTTATAATATGCAATAGTATGCCCTCATCATTGGGCTTAATAATATACGAATTATGTTGGAGCGTGTGCAAATACACATATATGAATAAAGCATTGAGGACATCAATTTAATGGATACATGTGAAAAGCTTGACTACAATTATAATTATATATGTGGTAGGTTCAGAAACGTCTACATCAAAGAATGTCTCGCTAAAAGGCTCATTCGAGGGATTGACTCTGAGGTAGGCTTCAACTTTGACGTAAGTGCTTAACCTTACACTTCGTTGTAGCACTTATTGGTTGCTAACTTAATAAATGGTTGGGTTTTGGATTGTGACCGTGTGGCATAACTTGCATGTGTGGCATAGGTTACCTTTGTGGCATAACTGGCATGTTTGGCGTAATCTACCTGTATGGAATAACTTGCTTGTGTGGCTTAATCTAACTATGTGGCATAAATTCCCTATGTGGCGATGATTGGCCTGTGTGGTGGACATGAGTAGCGTCTTTGTGGCATGATGAGTTTTGTGTGACCTGTTATCTATGATAACACTTGTTTTTATGAAAAAATTGTTAAATTCTAAGTAAATTCTTTTCATAATATTTGGGTCATGTATGTGCTTATCCTACAAAGTTCATGCACTTAATGAAAATTCTTAAAGTTTAATCGTGACATGAGGTGTCCATTGTTGAGTTTGTATGCTTGTTTAAGATGTCACTCAGGGGTCTTCGTGTCTTTTGTAAAAAATATAATATTGTAAATATTGGATTTGGAATGAACTTTGTAGCGTGTGATTAGAATAGACTCGTGGTGAGTCAACAACTTGAGGGTGTTTTGTTATGCTCAATGTTCATTTGAAGGCCATAATATGTGCATTTATGTGCGTTAAGTAAATAGCACATGTACAGGGGATAGGGTTGTATTTTGAATGATTGAGTATTTTTCTAAATCAATTGAGTTTGATTTTGTACCCTAGGCTGGGTGTTACACAAAAAATGAAAAAGAGTTACTATCTGTAGTTTTTGCTTTGGATAAATTTAGATCCTATCTGGTAGGCTCCTCAGTAGTTTTTTTTACTGATCATGCAGCACTCAAGTAGTTATTGACCAAGAAGGATGCAAAGTCGAGATTGCTACGATGGATACTCCTACTAAAGGAATTTGATCTGATCATCAAAGGAAAAAAGGGAGTGGAGAACATAGTGACTAATCATCTTTCATGGTTAACTTATGACTTTTCTAAGGATGGGGTGCCTCTCAATGAGAACTTCCCAGATGAGCAACTGTTCGCGTTTCTGAGGTGCCATGGTATGCTGACATAGCTAATTATTTAGAGACATGTACATTTCCTTCTTTTTTCAATTCTGCGGATAGAAAAAATTTTTTAATTGAGGTACGTCGTTTCTTTTGGAATGACCCGTATCTGTTTAAGTGTTGCAAAACCCAACTCGTTAGGAGGTGTGTACCTAATCATAAAATCCACAGTGTCATTAATATTTGTCATACTTAGGCATGTGGATGCTACCTTTTTTCAAAGAAAACCAATGCAAAAAATTTTCAATATCGATTTTATTAGCCAACGTTATTCAAAGATACTCATGCTTTTTGTTTATTATGTGATCGTTGTCAACGGTTGGGAGGTATCTCACAAAGTAATATGATGCCATTAAATAAAATTTTAGTGATTGATATTTTTTCTATTAGGGCATCGACATTATGGGACTTTCCCCCCAATCTTTTGGTTACATATATATTTTAGTTGTCGTAGATTATGTCTCTAAAGGGGTTGCAATAATGATTACCATACAGTGATTAAGTTTTTAAAGAACATATTCTTTCGTGATTTGGTGTACCTCAAGCCATTATTAACGATGGTGGGACTCACTTTTGTAATAAATTTTTTAAAATTTTGATGCGAAAATATGCTATTACACATAAATTGGGCACACCCTATCATCCATAGAAAAATGGGTAGGCAGAATTAGCAAGTAAGAAGATCAAAGAAATTCTAGAAAAAATAGTAAATCCAAATCGCAAAGATTGGTCTCTAAGGCGGATTGATGCTTTGTGGGCTTACCATATTGCGTTCAAATCTATTCTTGGAATATCTCCCTATCGACTAATTTATGGGAAACCTTGCCACCTGCTTGTGGAACTTGAACATAGAGCATATTGGGAAATTAAGAGTACGAATTTTGATATAGATAAAGTAGGGACATCTATAAATGAATTTGGAGGAACTTAGAAATGATGCCTATGAGAACGCCAAGATTACCAAGGCAAGAATGAAAATCTTTCATGATAGGAACGTTGTGAGGAAAACCTTTGAACCTTCCCAAAAGGTTTTGCTTTATAATTTTTACCTCCACCTTTTTTTGGTAAGTTGAGGTCAAGGTGGTCAGATCCATTTGAAGTTAAACAAGTTATTCCCCATGGGGCAGTTGAGATTGAAAATCCCAAGAATTGTAATATTTTTAAAGTCAATGGCCAAAGATTGGAAACCTTTCCTGGAAGGTTTTGTGGCTAAGGTGGAGTCCATTGGGTTGGTGGATCCACTGTATAATCTTAATCAGTGATTGTGACCTTCTTTTGTAATATATTGTTTTGTTTTGTTTTCGTTAATTTTTTTGTGAAAAGTTTCTTTTTATGACTAGATTTGTTGGTGGATTTTGAGGATACAGGTATGCCTTTTCCCCTATCCTAATTATCTTTTATGATCATGTTTGCTTTTATTATTCATTGAGGACAATGTGTAATTTAGGTTGGGGTGGGATAGTTTGCAATGCATAATCTGTGCCGATTGTCATATTTATTTTTTTTGATTAAGTTTATTCTTTTTAGTTGTTGATTTTATTTTTTTTAGTTTTTGCTTCAGTATATTTAATCAAGACAGTGCACATAGGACGTGCCTATTGAGATGGTCAAACCTTTGGAACATCAACTGACGTGTGCCTTGGGACTCAACATACTTAACTTTGGCGTTCGAATGCAAGGTTTCCATCCAAACACACATCTTGGTTTCATTTCGAAGAACTCAACCCCCCAAAATGCCATTGACAGCCACCCAGGCTTTAGAAGTTTGAATATCTTCTCCAAATTCACATGAAATCTCTCCTAAATCACTCTAAAAACACTCCAAGGTCCTAGATTTCAACCATATTCAGTCTAGAAATCATCTTTTGTCCAAGATTTCCAAATCCCTATTTTCTTGAAAACAAAAACTCAATTGTAATCTGTTCTTTCACAATACCACTAAAGAGGAAGCAATCATATAAGCCCCAATCCAGTGCACAGGCAGCAGGGGTTGCGCAAAATGTTCCAAATGAGCCTGGGATATACATTGAATAGAATGGGGTTCGACATCGCTTTAATCATACTCATTTTCCTACATGGGAGGCTGAGTAGAGGTATATTCACTATTTTTCATCTCATCCTATTGGGATGGAGCATAGTTTACTGTGGGAGGAGTTTCTAGGGTATGGGATTGGTTAGATTTTACAAGAGAAAGGTTAGGGGAACTTTCTGGAGAGGTCGGGTGAGGGGGTTACTCTATCGATCTGCGAGTTTTACTCGAGTGCAAAACAGATAAATCCCAAGAGGTTTAGGACTATAGTCAGGGGAGTGAATATTGTGGTGGACTCCCTGGTGATTTTTCAAGTTTCCAAGGTGAATGATGTATCGAGACCACAGTACACTTTAACTACAGTATACAATATGTAAGATGATGTGGCTAAGGAGCACATTGGGGATCCAAATTTTGTTTGGCTTTAGAGAGATAGGAAGTTGAACCTGTAAAACCCAGAAAAATTTGAACTTTTTCTAAAAAGGGTAAAATAGTAATTTGTCATCCTAATGCGTCTTTAAAATACATATTTTTATAGAGCTCAGATGGGATAACAGACCTCACCATTGGATTCGCATTGCCAAATCTAGCTGCCCTGTCAATTTTTATCGAATTCCTAGATAGTCAGATTTTTTACGTTTTTCGAGACAATTGAGTCTCGAGTGACCCAAAAAAATGGGATTTTGGAAAAAATTTTAAAATTTGTGAAATAATTTGAGGTAATTTAAAATAAAAATATTTTAAACTTAAACCGAGACAAAATTTAATCATTTCGGGGTTAAAATGGACCAGGAAAGAATAGGCTGTGTGGCGCATTGTGAGCCAAGGATTTTGGGACCATAAAAAGGGCAAGAAATCAGACCTCTTCCCCACCATTGTTGTCTGGTCTTCACGTTAAAATAAAAGAGAGAGCAAGAGAGGGAAAAAGAAGAGAAACTCACCTTCTCTCTACGATCTACGGCCTTACGGTGCTCGAACCGACACAAGCCAAGAACTAAAGTTGCTCCTCTCGTCGAGAGCTACGCGTCTATACCAAAAACAATGATTTTCACCGAAGATTCAAAGGAAAAATTTTGAGAAATCAAGAACTTGGTGCTTGTTTTGGTGTTTTTGAAGTCTCCACACTTCAAAGAGGTAGGGGTTTTCCTACCTTGGTTTATTTCCTACCTATTGTGTATGTGAAATATGTAGGTTATTAAAGAGTATATATATATCATTCACCTATGCATGTGAAATAGACAAAATGGGAATGAAAAAGGGTGTAGAAATGGCTTACGTCAATTTCTAGTTGTATATGATATGTGGAAATCACTTGTAAAATCCCNCCGAACAAAAAAGATATTATTGACGTGATGTCGGTTTGTGTGACATTCATGGATCTTTCCATGGGTTGACGGGTGGTCAACGGTAGAAATCACTTAATATGATTTCTTGNCCAAAAACAATGATTTTCACCGAAGATTCAAAGGAAAAATTTTGAGAAATCAAGAACTTGGTGCTTGTTTTGGTGTTTTTGAAGTCTCCACACTTCAAAGAGGTAGGGGTTTTCCTACCTTGGTTTATTTCCTACCTATAGTGTATGTGAAATATGTAGGTTATTAAAGAGTATATATATATCATTCACCTATGCATGTGAAATAGACAAAATGGGAATGAAAAAGGGTGTAGAAATGGCTTACGTCAATTTCTAGTTGTATATGATATGTGGAAATCACTTGTAAAATCCCTTGAAATATAACATGTGTGTTGTGAATTGTGATTAAATAGCAAATGTTATTTTATGTCTTGAGGAAGTAGGTGTGGAATGAGTTTGATTCAAGTCATACTTTGTTTTGCTATGTGGAAGTACTTGTGTAATTTCTTGGATGGAAGTTATGTGTGCTTTAATATGTAGAAAAGTGAGTGTGTTTAACTCATACGTCAGTGTGTGTGTGTGTGTGTTCTTGCTTGTTGGAAACCTAAAGCGAGGGAGATTAAAAGAGAAGGAAGAAAAACCAAGTTTTAGCTCACATTTGATATGTGGAAGCTATTAGTGTAAACTCTTAGAAAATTGGGTTTACATGGATTGTTTTGTGTATTTTAAAATTTTCCTACCATAGTTGGTTGGATGGAAAAATGGCGGGCATATGGAACTATGTAATTCACTTGCCTATGGTTATGGAGTTGGTGTAAAAAAGATATAATCAATTTCTAGTTTGAAATTGATGGTTTAGTTAAAAAGGGGTATTGAGGATGGTTGGGATGACTTGAAATAAATTATTTTGTTGAATGCACCATTAGTGTATGTTTAATGTGGGAAAAGGGTGCCTAAATGTGCTAAATAAATATTGTAAGAAAGGATTTGCAATGGATATAGAAATTGGGTGAAGAAAAGCCGGTACACTTTTCTGCTCCGGACCAATTCTCGTAGAATCATCATCACTTTTGATCCAACCGTGGGATTGAGCTAAAATGTTGACACAATTCAGAAGACATCTAGATCTACAACTTTTGTGTTTTGAACATTTCCAGATTCTGAGTGGATCACGGCCAAAATGGAGAAAGACAGAGGTATTTCCACAAGAGGGAGCTAGTGCTGGTACCTTTGTTACCAAACACCAATACCTCTTTGATGTCTTAACTTCCTCCAAATCCTCATGTAATGTGGCCATACCTTCACCAAAGTGAGTGTGTTTAACTCATAAATCAGTGTGTGTGTGTTCTTGCTTGTTGGAAACCTAAAGTGAGGGAGATTAAAAGAGAAGGAAGAAAAACTAAGTTTTAGCTCACATTTGATATGTAGAAGCTATTAGTGTAAACTTTTGAAAAATTGGGTTTACATGAATTGTTTTGTGTATTTTAAAATTTTTCTACCATAGTTGGTCGGATGAAAAAATGGCAGGCATATGAAACTATGTAATTCACTTGCCTATGGTTATGGAGTTGGTGTAGAAAGGATATAATCAATTTCTAATTTGAAATTGATGATTTAGTTAAAAAGGGGTATTGAGGATGGGTGGCATGACTTGAAATAAATTATCTTGTTGAATGCACCATTAGTGTATGTTAAGTGTGGAAAAAGGGTGCCTAAATGTGCTAAAGAAATCTTGTAAGAAAGGATTTGCAATGGATATAGAAATTGAGTGAAGAAAAGCCGGTACACTTTTCTGCTCCATACCAGTTGTCGTAGAATCGTCATGACTTTTGATTCAACCCGTTGGATTGAGCTGAAATTTTGACACAATACAAAAGACATCTAGATCTACAACTTTTGTGTTTTGAACTTTTTCATATTCTAAGTGGATCATGGTGACAATGGAGAAAAACAAAGGTACTTTCACCAGAGGGAGCTAGTGCTGGTGCCTTTGTTACCAAACACCAATATCTCTTTGATTTCTTAACTTCTAAGCCTTCAAATCCTCATGTAATGTGGTCATACATTCACCACACATCCAAGATAATTGCAAGGTTCTAAAATACTTGATTTATGCTATAAATACTTGCAACATCCAAATATCAACATTATTCATAATTTCGGCTCACTCTAAGTACTTACATGCAAAAGTTGAGTTAAATTGCATGTAATGAGGCCTTGAAATATGCAATATTTTATACTCATCACTATGTGTTCTTTGGTTTCAAATGATATATATCGAGGTGTGTTAGACCTCGATTGGATTAAATGATTAAAGGATCACGGGTTACACGTGTGAGTTAAAATTCCGAACAAAAAAGATATTATTGACGTGATGTCGGTTTGTGTGACATTCATGGATCTTTCCATGGGTTGACGGGTGGTCAACGGTAGAAATCACTTAATATGATTTCTTGAGTTATACGATGAATATGAGTGAATTATGTGATTACATGATTGGTGCCTTGAAGGTGTTTGATAAAATACCTTGAATGATTGAATTTGTGTTTGATAAAATAGCATGCTTGAAAAATGTGGTAAAGTGAAATTACTTGCTTATGATGTGATTTACAATTGTAATGTTATGTTGATGTATGTTTAACGATATGTTAGCATTATGATCATGAAATTTATACGTTTGGATATAATTGATCATGGGATATGTTGAAATTGTTCATATGGCATTCATTACATATTGAACATGGCAGTAGTTTGCAATGATGCATTACATTGCATATACAAGGGGTTAAACACATCCATAACCATGAGCATGGGTGTGTGGTTGCATAGTTGGACAATCATCATCCTTGGTGGTTGGTGGTGGGCTCGGGAAAGTAGGATGGAACATCCTATTGAGTCGCACGGTTGCATGGTTGCATGAAAAACTTGGGCTCGGTACCGTTGGACCAAGGTTCCACAGAGTCGCAAGAAAAACATGTGTCGGTTACAGCAAGTAGGGCTAGACACTCCCTCGGGTGAAAAACCCGGTCACTGGTTCATACACTCCGACGGTGAAAGTCCAAAAAGTGTATAGGTATGCGGAGCCGGCAGTGCGACACCAAAATCCGATACCTAACAAAGACACATGGATTTATTTTAAAATATATTCATTTGATGGGAAACATTCAAGAATGAATGGGTTTTATAAAACATGGATTGCATTTTTCAAAAGGTGATCTTTTNATCCAATAGTTGGATTGAACTGAAATTTTGACACAATACAGAAGACATCTAGATCTAAAAATTTTGTGTTAAATTTTCCAGATTCGTAGTGGATCATGGTCAAAATGGAGAAAACAGAGGTACTTCCACTAGAGAGAGCTAGTGCTGGTACCTTTGTTACCAAACACCAATACCTCTTTGATGTCTTNCCATCAAAGACAAATGTTTTACACATATGCATCGCATTATGTGGTGGGAGTTAGTGTGGACTCGGGATTAGATGCATGAGTGAGTCTCATCTCATTTCATGGCATAGCATTATCATGTTCCAACATTAAATGCATTATTCTTGTTTGGAATGAAAAAGGTGGTTATTTGTTGCATGTGCACATTTCNGTGCTGGTACCTTTGTTACCAAACACCAATACCTCTTTGATGTCTTAACTTCTAAGCCTCCAAATTCTCATGTAATGTGGTCATACCTTCACCTTACATCCAAAATAGTTGCAAGGTTCTAAAATACTTGCAACATCCAAATATCAAGATTATTCATAATTTCGGCTCACTCTAAGTACTTACATGCAAAAGTTGAGTTAAAATGNACCTCTGTAGGAAATATTATACTATGCGTTGGCTCACCCTATACGAGAAACATTTTAGGTGCAGGGTGCACACCGGCAGAGGACTCTTATTCAGGGCCTCAAGGGTGAAGAGGGGCCGACATATGGCCTTTAACCATGACTATTTTGTAAACTTTTGTTCAAACTATGTTTGGCATGTAATATATGTAAAAGAATTGTAACCTTGAACTTTTATTAACTATGTTAATGCATAACTTATGGTGTGGGAGTATGGATAAGGACCCGGTGTGGTCAACGTGGTATGTTGGACCTTGAATGGGTCATATGATTGTATGGTATACAGGTTGTATCTTGGGTGGAGCTCTTCGTACAAAGGAGACTCTGCCCGATTTTGTTAAATTATGGATCCCAGTAAATAGGACACAACGGTATGGTATCGAGTTATACGATCTCCACAGGTATTCTGCGGGTTGATGGATGATCAACAGGACCCCCGATTTTTGGGGCGTCACAGAACTAGGGGCAGTTGACAGACAAGTACAAGATCCTGAATTTGATCTCGATGACTAGTATACTTCTGTTGGCCTGGAATAATCATATCTATCTGGATAGAGCTAAGCTATTGTATTCCATCAGTACTAGACGTACTATTGCTATTTTTTGTTATTATATTTGAGATGCAGCGATATTTGAAGGATAACACCAAGAATGCATCCCTTCCCTTTGGATATTTAGTGACTTCTATTTGTATAGATAGGGGCATTGGGGTGACTGAGGACATGTTGAAGGAGAAGTGCCCCAGAGTGTTGGATAATACGACTTTGGTTAAGCGCCGCGGAGCTATGGCAAAGGCACAACTCCAATGCCCTATGCTGATGAGCTTGGTGAGGAGAATGAGACAGATGAGCCTGTGGATGATGATGAGAAGAGAGTGGGTCCACTAATGAGAGACCCGTAGATGGATGATCTGATAGAGATCTCTTGCCCCAAATTCTAGAGGAGCAAAGATAGATGAGGGGTCCTCTAGTAGAGCATGGCAAGGTCATGTGTCACCTACAACTTGGACCACGAGATGGAGTTGCTCCTTCTACTGAGATGATTTCTGTTTGATGTGTTTACTTTTTTTGTTATCTTTTTATTGGCGAGTTTAGAATTTAGTTAGGTCAAAGCCTTTAGTCATAAGTAGAAGAGTTAGGGCTTGACTTATTCTACTTCTGTTTTTAGTTAAAGTCTATAATGAAATCCCATTTTGATCAATATATACTATGGTTTCTTTGCAAAAATTTTGACTATTGATCTTCCAATTATTTTGGATTATGTGCATATGATGAGGCTAATGATTAGGCAGGGAGCATTTAATAAAAATCTGAACGTATTTATGCTTTAGTCTATTATAGAACTTTAGACTGCTCTTTTGTATTATAGATTTTATTCTCAATTGAAACTTAAAAAGTATCAGTACACATATGACCTTGCTTGTATTAGAAGTTAGGAAAAGATATGTTACCTTGAAATTTGATACATACAATGGAGAATAGTATATATTACTAGTTCTTAAAGTCATATTTTCATATTAATCAAATCTTGGTTTAAACGTTATATCCACTGGTTGATTATACAAACGTTGGAAGTCAACTAAGATAAGAAATAATTGCATTAATGTTATATTTAATATACATGTCTAGTTCTTGATACCAATACTAGAGAGTTCCTTCCATACATAAGAATTTCTTTAGAATTAGCTATAATTACCCACTTTACAATTGAAATAAACTGTTCTTACTATTCAAATTTTCTTATATCCAAAACATTTCCCTGAGGATCGACCTCGGTCTCACTGGGTTATTACTACTTTTGTCCTCTTGCACTTGGGAATACCAATTTAGAGTCGAGCAAGTTTTTAGCGTATTTTTCGAAAAAACCTGAAAGGATACAGAAGCTGAAAAATTCACACCCAAAAAAGGCTATTTGGAGAACTTGATTTTTTGAGTAAACTTGTTCCATCTTTTAGATTCATGTGGAATATTTGTTAGTTTTTAAATTTTTTTTTTATTCTTTTATTTAATCTATAGCTGGTAGTTTAGGATAGCCACATATTAGGGCTACAAGAGGCCCTTATCTTCTAAGATTGACTATCCACACATTGAGTTTGTTGCAAAGGATCCGTCGAATTATGTTATGGAATTTGGATGCGGAATACTGGTTGATGAATAAGATCTTGCATTATAATGTCTATTCTAAGGGATGAAGAAGCATGGGATAGTTAAGATCATTTGCTATGAGTTTTTGGCAAGGTTGAGGATTGACATGGCTTTAACATTTGGGGATGATGAGAGATTAGTGCACCACGAGGAAGCCAACCCTTTGGTCACATGGTGACTAATTTCTGCCTTAGTGTTGGTGTGAAGAAGGCAGCAGCAGACCAGCTTCTTCCTCCTAAGCTTGGACCTATCAATAGCTGGAAAGAGATGAAAAGTTTGACAAAGTCCAAGACTGGTGGGTTTGGGAGTAATTCTACAACTACTTCAGCTACTTCTACACATAAACCTCCAACTTCTCAAGCAACAGTTCATCAAAGAGTGTATAGATTGGAGGAGAGGTTGGGAGGTATTGAGAGTGACCTAACCGGAGTGAAGCGAGCACAGGGTAGGCTTGAGGCGAAGGTGGATGATTATTTTCAAGTTATATGTTTGAGGTACTTATTTCGAGAGAGAAAGCTCTGGGTGTCACTTCATTCCCTACTGGTGCTAATTCTGAAGTGGCAATGTCACCGCCTATTGATGCGATGCCCATTAGTGTTGCTGCGATGAGTAGTAGTGGGGAGTACACTACTGGATCAAAGGATGATATGGGTAATGATGAGAAAAGTGGTTTTGATGCTTCAGAGTTAGGTTTAGTTGTTTAGGTTATTTGTCTTTTGGGGTTGTGATAGCCTAAGTAAATATAAAGTCTGTTTGATAAGTCTTTTTCATTTTGATATGTGCCTTGAAATTTTTAGACATATGCATTTCAATTTATGATGTTTGCTATGATTTTTTTATTGTGCTTTGGAATTTAAGGTGAAATGTTAGGATTTTATTTTTGTTTTCATTTTAGTTTTCTAGGGACTAGCAAAGCCTAAGTAGGAAGGTGTGATGAGTACACAATATTGCATATTTTATGTCTCATATCATTCATTTAGTTTTGCTTATTAGTTATATGTTTTGTTTTAGTTTAGTTTTGGTTTTATAAGGAATTTTGGTGTTTGCAGGTGATTTTAGGTAAAAGCAACATTTTAGGTTCATTTTTATGCTTTGAAAGACTTTGGGAATGAGCTAGGTGAGCTAGACTTGAAGCCAGGAGCATTGCAGTTCAAATTCAGAAAAAGTGAAGTTCAACAAGTAGGTTTTCTACCGATTCATCAGGTGTCAGACAGAAAACCTACGGGTAGCTATGAAGTCCTACCAGTTCATTCAAAACATAAGCTTTGCTATCTGTTCATGCATGTTTAACCTACCGGTTCATATGAAATAGAGAGCAATTATACTAGTTTGTTGTTAGTGACCTACCAGTAGATAAAAGTAGAAACTTTCCTACTGGTAAGTCGGGGTTGCTTGCTACCTGTTCATCAGAGTTAAAGTTCAATAAGGAATCCTTTGGAAAGTCTATTGGCTAAAGATCTTTGGGATTTTAGAGGATTTGATTGGTAGAAAAAGAAGAGGAAAATTAGAGCCAATCTATACCTTAAATAGAGCCGAATATTGGAGAAAGAGAGATTGGTTTTTAGATTTGTCATTAACTCTTCTCTCTCTTTTCCATCATTTTCTAGAGGGTTCTTAGTTCCTTGTAGTTTTTATTTCTAAGGGATTTCAAAGTGTTGTCTTTACTTAGTATTTTAATTTTTGCAAGCCAAGTAAGTTGATTCCTATTTCTTGTAATCGTTACGGTTTTCTTCTTCAATACAATATTGGTTTTAATTCTAATTTCAATCCAAGTTTTAGTTTATCATTCAGTATAATGCTTTCAATATTTGTTTTTGATTCTACGTTTATCATGAGTGGGTAGTTTAATTCCAATATGATCGGATAAGGAATTATCATTCATGAATAGGTAGTTTGACCTACTAGGGTTTTCAATGTTAAAGTTATTTTTGTTGATTGAAGAATTATGTTTTTTTTTTTTAAAAAAANGTTATTTGTCTTTTGGGGTTGTGATAGCCTAAGTAAATATAAAGTCTGTTTGATAAGTCTTTTTCATTTTGATATGTGCCTTGAAATTTTTAGACATATGCATTTCAATTTATGATGTTTGCTATGATTTTTTTATTGTGCTTTGGAATTTAAGGTGAAATGTTAGGATTTTATTTTTGTTTTCATTTTAGTTTTCTAGGGACTAGCAAAGCCTAAGTAGGAAGGTGTGATGAGTACACAATATTGCATATTTTATGTCTCATATCATTCATTTAGTTTTGCTTATTAGTTATATGTTTTGTTTTAGTTTAGTTTTGGTTTTATAAGGAATTTTGGTGTTTGCAGGTGATTTTAGGTAAAAGCAACATTTTAGGTTCATTTTTATGCTTTGAAAGACTTTGGGAATGAGCTAGGTGAGCTAGACTTGAAGCCAGGAGCATTGCAGTTCAAATTCAGAAAAAGTGAAGTTCAACAAGTAGGTTTTCTACCGATTCATCAGGTGTCAGACAGAAAACCTACGGGTAGCTATGAAGTCCTACCAGTTCATTCAAAACATAAGCTTTGCTATCTGTTCATGCATGTTTAACCTACCGGTTCATATGAAATAGAGAGCAATTATACTAGTTTGTTGTTAGTGACCTACCAGTAGATAAAAGTAGAAACTTTCCTACTGGTAAGTCGGGGTTGCTTGCTACCTGTTCATCAGAGTTAAAGTTCAATAAGGAATCCTTTGGAAAGTCTATTGGCTAAAGATCTTTGGGATTTTAGAGGATTTGATTGGTAGAAAAAGAAGAGGAAAATTAGAGCCAATCTATACCTTAAATAGAGCCGAATATTGGAGAAAGAGAGATTGGTTTTTAGATTTGTCATTAACTCTTCTCTCTCTTTTCCATCATTTTCTAGAGGGTTCTTAGTTCCTTGTAGTTTTTATTTCTAAGGGATTTCAAAGTGTTGTCTTTACTTAGTATTTTAATTTTTGCAAGCCAAGTAAGTTGATTCCTATTTCTTGTAATCGTTACGGTTTTCTTCTTCAATACAATATTGGTTTTAATTCTAATTTCAATCCAAGTTTTAGTTTATCATTCAGTATAATGCTTTCAATATTTGTTTTTGATTCTACGTTTATCATGAGTGGGTAGTTTAATTCCAATATGATCGGATAAGGAATTATCATTCATGAATAGGTAGTTTGACCTACTAGGGTTTTCAATGTTAAAGTTATTTTTGTTGATTGAAGAATTATGTTTTTTTTTTTTAAAAAAAACATAGTTGATATGTGTATCCCTCTGCTTATCTATAGACAATTAGATTTGGTACGGGTAATTCTTGGAATCACTACAATCAATATGACTATAATTCTTTCATAAATTAATTCAATCAATTAAAATACATATTTTTCAAACTTTGATTTTTAGATGAATATTTTTTGTCCGTGTGCATTTGATTACAATATTGGATAAGTCACATAGAATTAGGTCAAAATTCCTATTTACGGTGAGATGAACTTTGATGATTAATTGGTTCTTTTAAATATTTTTTCTCATTTTATTCAATTATCACAACACTTTTCCAAAAATTAAAGGATTTCTAGTTTTTCTTTCTCCCTTTCACTATTCGAGTTGTCTTTGTGATAGGAATCGGATCTACATCACTTTGTTTTCCCTGATGAGACGATCTTAGTAACTGACCGAGTTACTATTCGATACATCCCTGTGTTTGGGAAGCTAGATTAGTATTTACCCACTTTAGAGGTCAAGCAACTACATTGTCAATCTGGAGTGACTTTGTGGTGAATCTACTGACGAAGCTCCTGGGTGTCTCATTCTTGGTCTGATTCATGTTTAGGATATAAGTGGGTGGCTTTCTATGCCCTTGTCCTCCAATGAAATGTGAGATGAAAGATGTGTTGAGCTCTACAAAGGAGCTGATGGAGCTGGGTTTTAACTTATTGAGCTAGTGCCTTGTAGTTGCTCTGGGACAGTCGCGAAGGCCCTACACATGATTTGATCTTGGATTCAGTGGAGTAGCATTAGAAATTTATGGGTCTCTAGGTCATTGAGTGGACCTTTCAAGCCATCAAAACTTTCAAGGGCTAGCATCTTGAACCTTTTTAGGAGAGGGTAGTTTGATACATCAGGAGTGAAGGGCGACTTTATGTGCTGCACAATAGCCTCTACGACTTTAGGAATGCTGCATTTCACGGTATTCAAGACATTGCCAAGTTTTTTGTTGACTCCTGGAACTTTTGTTTCATTGGTCATTGACTTGTGTTGAATGACTTCATTCTGGCTTTGCCCCTCATTTTCTTGATTGTCAATAGAGAAACTCTCCAAAACCTGTTCAAGGTTTATGAAATAGATAAAAATAGGTAGGTCTTGATTTCAACAAAATAACATATACAGCTTTGAAGTAAAATCAGTGACATTTAATGATCTCAAATGTACGATACATCAACAATAAATCCAAAGCAAAATCAAACTATTTCAGAAAATATCAGCTTTTAGCAAGAATATGTCAAGTAAAAAAAAGATCGTAACAAAGGTATTTCAATATCAAAAGAACCATAAAAATTATATCTCATGTATGTAGGTTGGCTGTCGTGAATCTACCATTGAGAATACCCCCTGGCCTATACACACACCCAAATCATCCAATTAATCCTCATAAGGATACACATATTCAAGAAGCGAGTGTATCGATGCATCGACATTGACGTAACTTCCCATGAATAGTATACTAACCTTCTACCTCAATCCATATGAATGAATAGTGTGAATTCTTGAACCCTCGCAAAGACCCAAACAGCTCAACTACGAGTGATAGGGAACCTTTAAACCCCCTCAAGGTAAGAAACTCATTTAAACACTCTATGATTAAATTGAAGATTGCTTTGCATTTATATCCAATTTCGTCCATACATGTGCATAGAGTTCCATTTGGGATTCTACATACACCCATGCATGATTTTGAGGCTATAGAAGTAATTGAGAGCCATTGGGAATAAGTTGTTTGAATCCCTTAGGCTATCCAGTTAGTACTTTTGATACAGTGTACTTCTAAGAAAGAAGAATGAGTCCAAGTCACCCTGATTTGGGCATTTCAATCGCTTATAGCCACTGGAGCTGCGTAGAGACTTTAGTATTGGACCATATGGCAATTTGAGTGTTTTATTCACTCATAGTCTGGACATAAAGTACTCTATTTTTTATTGTTGAATTTTCTATTTTGTTGACTTTTATTTGTTTTGATTGTTTTTCGTTTGTTGTGAAATACACTTGGTCCTTGTTATTTGATGCTTTTGTCTTTTGCTTACTTTACATCCGTGATTTAGCTAGTTGGTTTGTATTTATACCTTCTTATTATACTACGATTCTATGACATGGTTGTTATGAGTCGTCATTGGATTAACCTTTATAGTAAATAACGAGAGAATATTTTGGTCTAACTTGATTTCGTACCGTTGTTGTCATTGAATTGGCATTTGTGAAAAAAATGGGGAGAATATTTTAGGTACATATGGGAGGAATCAGGGAGATTTTAGGTAAGTTGCATGTGACTATAGTGAGGGGGAGTTTGTTTTAATACTCAGAGGAAGTACATTTACAAACTTGACATGAAGTCACCTATGTTACTTTGTTTATTTTACACTAGTTATTTTAATTGTGAACACCAACTAAGGGAGAGAACTTGATGTGATTAACATTATTATATCAATAGGTTCTCTAGCATATTAGGCAAAGTAATTCTTACATACCTTACATATGTACACTTGTATGATGTTAACAAGAATATGCCCCATGGTTATCTTGGTGCTTACCATACTTGTGGTTATGTTATATATTTCTCTTACTTGTGTTGTTTTTCGTGAGGTTTTGCTTTGAGTGGTAATGTGCAGGGCTATGATCTTCAAGCTACATCTAAAGAAGTAGATCTTGTACTTAGATAGAGATTTAAGGTGTATACATAAGTGTTGAAATTAAATTTATAATTCGTTTTATTGAATGGCTTGTGGGTTATAATCTTAATTCCGTATTTGTATATTTTGTCACGAAATTGTCAAAGGAGGAGATTGTTAAATCATATGTAAGTAATTAGATAATTTCGTGGAATCCATTATAAATCTCAACCTATTTCATGGCAATGATGCTACAATGATTGGAGATCTAAAAGTGTCATTAAAGGGAAGAGATCAGTACATCATTTGCACTCTAAATGCACCTTCAAGCATAGAACAATGGTAATGACCTAGATACCTAAGATGATTCTTTGGTTTAATAGACTTGTGAGTTTTAGTGTAAAAATGAAATCGGGACAACTTTTTAATGAAAATATTTTCAAACTATATGGTTTGAGTCATTAGCGGACCCTTCTTGAGAAACATCCTTTCGTTCTCAAGAGGATAAGTTTTTTGCTTTATTTTAGGCTTAAAAAACCAGTAGGAACTGTCCTATGCTCGCTAACCTTCAGTAGAACGGTCTCTTTATGACTTAGGGAAGAAATGGAGGAGGAGCAGGGCCCTTGAAGCTGCTCGAGCAGTCTCAGAGGTCACTTGAGCTGTCCCAAGGTCACTCAAGCGGTCTGCTTTCCTAACTCAGTTCGAAACAAGTTTTTCATTCTAGTGACCACCGCCTGCCCATCGATCGAGCGGTCCTACGTGAATTTGAATTTTCTTGTTGATCAAGATTGCCCTCATAAATATGGAGTGTCTTTCCTACTACTAGGGGAAGCCTTTAGCTAGCCTTTTGAGAGAGAATTCTATCTTAGATAGATCCCTAAATCCAAAGCCTACCATCTAGAGATTCTACCCAACCTCACAACTTGGTGTTGAAGATCTTGATTGGTTGAAGATCAAACCCATTGATGTGTACATTCTGAGGTTCATTGGTGCCACCCAAGATTGATCGAGGCCTAGAGGATCCTCACAGAGGTGAATCCAAGTGAAGCTATCCAATGTGTCAAAGAGGCCTTTGGCAGAGATGCTTATTGTAAAGGAAGGAGCATCTAACCATGATGTTGATTAAGGTATAAGACTCAAATACTTGTAAGCTAATTTTGAGTTAGTAGATTAGATTTTGGTGAACCGATAGAGGTTTCCCGCAATTTTTTCTAAGGGTTTCTACGTCAACAAATTGCATGTGTTAATCTTGGTCATTTTCATATACACTTGTAATTTGAGTACACACACACACTATGTGTTTGTATGAATGGTTGATTGAATATCCGTGACTTCCATGGTTGATTAGTTGGGTTTGGGTCTTTGGGGTTTGGGTTTTCTATTTGAGATTGAGTGTTTGACAATTTAATTGATAAAATTAATTGTATCAATCTAGCGTAGTGGTTGAAAAGGGGTTCTCAGGCTTAATTATTAAATATTTGTAAGAAGATGTAATTATGGCTGTAATAGGTTTTAAATTGTGATTGATTAAGTTTAAAGTTGAAAAACCTATATACACACCCGTCTCTAGGTAGTGTCATGCGCTCCACGTGTAAAATCGTGAGGAAACATCCATAACATTTCTCCCCCTAACAAAACAACAATAATCACCTAGTAGGATCTAAAAACAAACTTGTAGAGATTTGAATAGGTATCAAGGATTATGTGTAATGCCCCTACCCGGAGTTGATACATATGACTAATCCCAGTGGAGTGGAGCGCTCTCTTGAGGATATCCCATAACTTGTTCTGATATATACTTAATGACTCAATTAACGAATGCTGACCAAGTGCAATAAAATGTAATTAAGTTACCCAATATGTCAACATATTACACATACAAATCAACCTTGCTAACCCACGCCTTTCAAAAACTTAAACCTTACATTATTACAAGACTTAAAACTAACAAAAGATGCATCAGGACTCTATTGCCCGTTTCTCTCTTAACTGTTTAGGCTCAATAGTGGACATCCCTTCCTCCTTAGCTACCTGAAACATAAACTATGGAGGTGAGCTCACACGCTCAATGAATGTACATAAGTAACAGCATTTAAACAACAACTATACTAATTCAAACATTGAGAAAGTGAAACTACCATAAATACTATCACCCTTGTTCGTAACAATAGATTAGGAGTATTATCACTTTCTAGTTAGACCATAACGTGTCTGCCACTATGGTCATCTCACAGTTACTGTTAAGGCTATAACGAGTCCGCCATTATGGCCATCTCATAGTTGCCATTAAGACTATAACGAGTCCGCCCTTATGGCCATCTCACAATTGCCACTAAGGCTATAGACATTGTCACCATACCATCATAAGCCAACACTTCCATGTTCTTAAAACAAACAAAGACATGTGAGTTAGTACACTCACCAAGACTTTATGCTATTCCAAAGTTAATTCCCCGACGGCTTTTTAGGTGGAGCCGTTGTGGATGTCGTTGCTTCCATACATAACACACGTCGCTACACATTACATACGAATATTCCCCCCACATGCATTATATTATGAATGAGTATTTAAAAATGCTAAATCGTATATGAACTCACATATTCTCCATTTCCTTCCCAAACAACACTATATAAATTATTTAAACCACAATTAACCTCCCCCCCCCCCCCCCCCC